>NDGM011241624.1:0-11553 GCA_002564305.1 Octomys mimax | reverse complement strand
CTGGCAAGTGCAAGGGCCTGAGTTCAATCCCTGGTTCTGGAAAAAAAAAAAAAAAAAAAAAAGAAAGAAAAAAGTGGAAAGGTGCCTATTTTCTTAAATAATATCTTTTGTGTAACATTATACCACATGCCGCTATCACCCCAAGAGGTGGATTTAGGGTTGTTAAAAAAAAATGTAATTGTGCATGCAGTACAGAAAAGATAGAAATTTGATAAAAAATATGTTTATGACTTCTGCTAGTAATAAGATGTTATTTTATATAATCTGATCTCCTTAATAAAATGTAAAATGACTAACTTCCCTAAAGCGACAATTCTATTAACCCAAGAAGAAAAATGTAAGTAAAGCAGGAAGAATTATTTCATTTGAGTGCTTGAGAATTTGGTTTGATAGTATCTACTTATTCCAAGTCAGCCTAATTTTATCTTTGCTGCATGAGTTTCCAAGCTTCCTTTTAGCTGTGTAATGATATTTTTTAAAAAAATAAATGTTTTGCTCTTCAAAGAGGGAAATGGGGCCATGATATTAGCAAATGTAATTTTGGAGTGACCTAAGGTATAACTGTATCACCCCCAAAAGACTGTGCTTTATTTTTCAGTCGACTAAGCAGTATGTTCCTGGTAAGTTGGGGTGATGATAGTAACTTTATTAACTTGCATGAATGCTTGGCATTTTTTCATGACAACGTTATGCTGGTGTTGATGCTTAGTAAAGCAGCACAAGAGACTGCCCCCTCGTAGACTCTGGCATGGAACAGTAGAGGTCAGCTGTGTCAGAGGCATGTTACGTTGTTATGTCTGAAATTGTCTTTGTGTATTTCTGTACGTTCATTTTGCAAAAAGGAAGTGTTAGGTAACACCCATTTGACAGTAAGTGTCCTAGAATCAGATTAGCCACCATTGCTAACACATTCTTTTGGAATGAGATTCTACTAGAATGCTACGAAAAAGAAAAATGACATTTTCCTATGGCTTGGGGAGCTGCCCAGCCCTTGCTTGGAGCTGTCAGAAGTTGGGGAGGGCGTCTGTAGTAATGCATTTGAAAAGGTTGCCCCCTAGTGTCCACGGGTGTCATCGCACCTAGACCCGGCCTAACAATGCACCTGCAGCTAAGAGGCTTTCCACTGAGTACAGAATGACTAAGGACAGCACACATCATCCTGCTCTTTCCTCAATAAAGTCACTTGGCCACATATCAAAATACCTGTGGCAAGCGATTAAACTTTTTAGAAGATGAACTGCATATTTTTCTGAGTGCATGTTGACAGCATTTTAATGCGCAGGGCAGTGATTGCAGAGAACGCACCAGTGGTGCGCTTTGGGAGGATTCTGCGCTAGGGAGTCAGTTGCTTTGTGCCCAGTGGAATGAATAGCATTTGAGTGAATGAGAGAAAGCAGCGAAATTGAAAGCGGCATCGTGGCCTCAAGGGAAGAAGTCCTTTAACCTCTCTGACACTCATTTTCCGGCCCAAACTATGCAGATGAGGTACGAGAGGAGAGGTTGTAAGGCCCCTCCAGTTCCTGCGATCTGAATGGAAGCAGGACAGCTGTAATGCTTTGCGCATCACTGCGTTGGGACAACCACATCCTTGACCCTACCGGCAGCTTCCCTGAAACACCGCACAAGGAGGGAGCCTGGTCACTGAGATCAGAGCAGGCTGTGAGGCACATACTGGCTAATGAGCACACGCGGGGACAGCACAGTCTAAACCTCGGGTGACTGTTAGGGTTTTCCCACAGTTCTGTTTGGGGAATGTTTAATTTCATTAAACCACACATATTGGGGTTAAGAGGGAAATCTCCATTCCTAGCAGCTAGTGTCTGCTGCTGAGCTGAATTTATCTAATAATACAAAAATCCTACATATGAGGGTTTTGACATCTAATGCAATAGTCAAGGACACAGAGAGTAAACACCTGCTCCTAGCCACCTCATAGAGCAGCTGTCCTTAAATCGGTAGTTTTTCTTTCTTAGACTTCACTTTCATGGGGAGACTAATTGGTTCAGGAAAACAGCAACTTTATTTGTCCTCTGCTTTGCTCCTACAGACATGGTTTGAAGAAGTCTGTGAAGAAAAAAAAAATCTGGGGAATTCTAGGCCCTGACAAGAAGGGAGCTGCAGAGTGCAATGTGCCTGGCATTTCCACACCATGGACACAAGCTCATAAATATGGATGTGCATTCCTGTAATGTCATTCTCTGGCATTCCATATCACAGAAAAATGGCCCAATTTGAATGAATAAAATATAGCCCCTTTTAGTCGACATTCCAGTTCCAACAGTAACTCCATTCACAGCCCCCAGCAAAATAGATTAGCAGTGCAGGCAGAAGATGGCTTGCTCGCCTGTGGTTACAATCACAATGCATGAAGACAGCTCGTAGGTGTCTTTTTGTTTTGTTTTGTTTTGTTTTTTTTAAGGGGGAGAGAGTGGTGTTTTACCTCTCTGGACTCAAGAGCCACCTCATCCGATCAGTCCTGTTTTCAGTGACGGCTCACTTAGATCATAGCTCCTGTCATGACAGCACCTGACTGGAGACAAATTGAAGTAATAGCATGTGTCCACATGGCCAATTCATGTGATGTTTTAGATCATCAGATAGGTTTGAGCAGTAACCATTTAGTTGTCATTCCATCTCACAAAATGGCACAACAGCCGGCCTTGCTGAGGCACCCCCCAGGAGGCATCTGAAGGCCCAGTGCAGGAAGTATGTGGGCGTGAAGCCTCATCCATGGGTACCACAGGGTTACCCGGCCCTGGCCTACAGCCCGCATCTGACAACTGCAGGCCACAAATCCAAGCACAGGCCTGTGTGGACACAGCTTCCCAGCGCCCGGCCTCAGCACCATCCCATCATCCTCTGTGCCTCTGCTAAGCTCTCTGGCCACCAGCTGTGTCTTCTTCTCTGGGGAGGTTTCAGATCAGTGATGTACCAAGACCCACATTGCACTGTGAAAGGGACAGCAGTGTTGTTCTTTTGTCAGGGTGAGCCTATCTGTGAGGTAAATTAAGCCTTCAACATCACACTGCCTTGTTTCCTCCATTTGACCCCAGGGCCCGCAGTGCTTCCAAGGGTACCTGGGACCTTGGACTCTTCCTGGTGCCTCTTCCCTCGCGGCCTCTGTCCTTGGCACCTGCCTCTTACTCTACTGCTTTAGCTCTCTCCCTTACTGTCCCACATCCCACGTTGTTCCTCTTCTTATTCTGTGTATTTCCATTTGAAGCCACAGTCGTCACCCTGTCTGGACTTTATTGCAGTCTAGACTGTGATTACATTTTGCTACACTCTGTCTCTTAAGAATCAGCATAGACCACCATCAGTATTCCAAAAAGGACCCTGATGAAGTCGAATATTAGCATATTCATTCTTTTTTTTTCCCCAGTGGTGACAAAAGTCCTCATTTAATGGCATTAGAGGGTGAGGCCAGGAAATGCATTACAGAATTATCCTTTCCTTGTGGGCACAAGAAATACCTTCATCTTAGTCAATGGCCACACCATGGCTAGAAGGAGGAAGAAGCTCCAGCATTCTATACCACAGTAGGATCACCGTGCTTAACAATAATTATTGTTAGAAAAGAGAATTTTGAGTATTCCCAGCATAATGAAATGATGACTGGCTGAGGTGACAGATACACCAGTCATCCTAACTTGATCATCATACACTGTATGTATACATGTACTGAAATACACACCATATTCCACTGATATGAACAATTGTTTTATATTAATTTTAAAAACACCCTGATCTCGGGCACTCAGGAGCACCGGCAAGCAGCAGAACCTGCCAACACGAGTGTCCCTGGCGGATGGGACTAGCACAGTTTCCGGCTCGTGGCCAGCACCCTGGGAAGGCTGGCCCAGGAGGACAGAGGAACCTTCCCCACATCTTGGGCCCAGGTTCCCACCCCGTCTCCCAGGGCAGCAAAGCAAGACAGGCCTGTGGCTTTGCAACTCCCATGTCCTCTCGTCTAACTCCTTGGCTGTCCTAACTGTGCCTGCTTATTGACCTGTGTAGACTAGATACTAACACTGCTTCCTGCTGCACTTGTTTCGGGAGACACCCTTTCTCCACCTTCTGCTCCCCGTAACCCTCTCAGGCTGCTGAAGCTGCCCTTCCCTGCCTGGCTGAATTTCTCTTGGGCTTTGGATGTGCAGCTTGCCAGGGCCCGGTAGCCCTGCTGAGGCTGGATCCAGCAGGAGAATTCAAAGCCTTGCCTTGCTGTGCTCCTGACTTGGCATGCAGGGTCGGGAGGGTGCAGGGAGGGCAGGCTCGTGGACCTCTGTCACATGTCTGCAGTGCAGTGGTCCCCGGACTGTGCTGGGGGGAAGCTGGGCACAAGAGCGGGGAGATGGGGCATTTGGCCCAGGGGATTCTTCTGTCAGGGAACTTCAGACAGCTATTAAAACTGCGTTACCATCGCTTTCTATAACCACCGAGCAAGAAGGAAGTATATCAGAGCTGTGGGAGCCGGTGAAGCGCATGTCAAATAACCTCAAATGTGACTTTCAGGGGGCTGGGTCCACGTTCCTTTGTGATCAGTCACCTCTCCACTGCACTTCTGAGTTTTTTTGCAAAGTGAGAGGTTGGAGTAAGTGATTGCTGAGTCCTATGCAGCTCTGTAGGACTAAATATCAGCCAGATTAAAGACAAATATCACACATCTCTTTTTTGAGATGTATGCAGACAGTGAAACCCAAGTAAAGCACCCTTCTAAAGCAGTGGTTTTGGGGTGGGAACAGCCCTCACCAGGGGACACTGGGCAGTATCTGGGGATATCAGTCCTTTTCTAATCTGCCCCTTATCTACTTCCCAATATGATGCACCATCCTAGTTCTGCCCCGTTTCTTGGTCCTTTATCCTTCTTCTTTCTAGCTATGACCAGTAATAAGTCCGTCCTGGTCCTTTCTTGTCCCAGTTCCTCCAGGCGCACAATGTGTGCTTGCAGTGAAGGTGGAGGAAACTGAGTTGTTCCCACCCCTGAGTGGGAACACCCCTTCAGCACTGACTTGCAGGCCCCCCAGGCCTTCTGCATCTTGATGCCGTGACCAAAGCAGGCAGCCTAGACACAGGATAGCGAACCAGGCTCTGGGACAAGGCTCATGGGAAGTGTTCCTGAAAGCGGCTGGTGGACGGCTGCCTTGAGAATATTAATTTCTGTGGTTCCTATATTTTCTACAACTGCATGCCATATAACCCTTATGCTTGTAATAGACTTCTTTAAATTTATAAAAATCAAAAACACATATTCCAGATTTGGTTCAGAAAGATAATCCCACTAGAAAAATCTGGGCCTTTCCTCAGGGGGCGGCTAGAGGAAAAGCTCCTGGTATGAAGTGGGGAAGGGAAGAGGCCTGAGATGAGTGAGCGCATTGGGGGACCGAGCACACCGTGGGCCCATGCAGTGGAGCGGCTAGAGCTGCTGTGCTGAGCGTATGGCTCAGTGCTTCCTAGATATGCTGAGAAACCGCACTGTGGCTTTGGAGATCACTTCACTGCTTCAGAAATGTCATTCTTTTGTTTCTCTCCAGCGACAGCTGGGCAAGAATATCAAGTTTGGGCAGAAGCCACTCAATGCCATTCCCATGAAGAAGGCAAGCAGTGGAGACGCTAGCTCAGAAGAGGACTTGTTCCTGACCAGTCCCATGGAAATTGTGACCCAGCAGGACATCATCCTGTCAGACACTGAGAACAAAGTAAGCCTCCAGCGGGGGAAATGGGATTGCTCAGAAGCAGTGCGGGGATGTTCCCGCAATGGATGGGGCATCTTGGGGTCTCCGTGGAATGACCAGTTGGGGAAGCTTTACTGGTGAGGGGCTCAGGGCTGGAGGGCACTTCCTGGGAAGATGCCACTTCCTGGGGCCAATGAGAAGGGAGTGGAGGAGGGCACACCAGTTCTGCCCTGCGCCCGCCTTGTGCCCTCAGCACTCAGGCTATATTGTATGGAGCCCTCCCTGACCTCACCCCTGAGCTTGTCGCATCCTCCTTGCCTTTGCTGTGAGTCTTTCCCACTCCTTACACACCAGCCCTGCTCGCATCTGCTTCCCTCTCTGTGTGTCCTCCTGACTTTCCCGCCACAAACCGCACCCTCCACATCTGTGCCTCCCCACAACTTACGCAGTGCCCATTTAATAGCTCTGAGTGATTACATGTCACACTGGACTAACTGAAAGTAAAATGAGAGAGAGAAGAAAAGAAAAGAAAGAAAGCAGGGCTCAGGGAGGCAGAACACCGCAGATGGCTAGCTCAGAGTCCCTGAGTGTGAAAGAAGGTCATGTTCACACCATGCTGTCAAAATTCAGCCTGTTGCACTGGAGCAGAGACTGCACATTCTGAAATGAGAGTTCTTCCACACAGAAGGGAAGCCCCCACATGCCTGCTGGCAAGGGAGCAGAAGTCCCTTTTTCACTGGCCAGAGTCGGGCTTCTAGAGGTGAAGGATGGGGCTTCAGATATTTTGAAAGATGAAAAATACATTTTCTCAGTTCTGCCTCTTGAGGTGCCTGCAATCAGGGTGGTTGGTATTAAAATGGAGAAAAGCATGCCGGTCATCATGGGAGTATTAAGAAACATAAGTGATTTGCAGAAGAAAATGCAGAAAGGAAGGGGAGAAGGATGTTTCACCCTGGTGCCCACCACTGCTTGGCCCTGTCCTGATGCCCCTGTGCCCACACACACTAGTACCCTCTGAGTGGGGAGTGAAGCAGAGATGAGACCCATTCTTTCTGATTGGTCTAAAACTGCTCTTCCCAGCCTCTTCGATGCCAGACAACAATCAAGGGCAGAAGCAGCGACCTAATCCCTGTGAGCTTTGCAGAGCGGGCCCTGCGGCCCTGGGGGGACAGAGGCTATCAATGTAGCAGGCCTTGACGCAGACGTGGGTGTCTGTAGATGAACAAGATGAACCCAGGGCCGCCTCATGCAGTTTGCTTCCTAATGAGTGGCCAGTGAGAAATAAATGTAATCACTTGAGAGCCAGAAAAACACTGGCTGCACAGAAAATAAAATCAGGTGAAAGTCACAGGGAGGATTATGTCTCTAGGTGTGTGGTAGAGAGCAGAGCTGGCATAGCAGGTGGAAAAATAGTCTAAGTGGAGAGTGGACCACAGTAGAGGTCCCGAAGCAGACCTGGAGGAGGCAATGTGGCCCGATGGGAAGGTGGGTGACAAGGAAGATGTACCATGGGGAAAGAGGGCATCTGTGGGAATTCTGTTCTGCAGCAATAGGATGCCTCTGAGGATTTCTAACAGGGCAGTGTCATAATCTGATCTGTATTTTCTTTCTAAGGGTGGGGCAGAGAATGGACAGGCACGGCCAGCTGACAGTGCTCAGGAAGAGAAGATAAGATCTTTTGTAAAAGTGGTGACATGAGCTGACAGGTAGAGCAGGAGAGAACCATCAGAAAGTAGGGCGCCCAGCTGGGGTGTGCCCAGGGCACGCCTAGGACCCTGGGGTGAGTCTCTAGCCTTCTCTTCCCCCACCTGCCTGTACTTTTGCTCCCTCTATGCTCCCTTTTGAGCACAACCTTTTGTCTATGGCACTGGGAGGGCCTTGTTTCCTCTCACCCCTTGCACTGAGGGGAAGGTTCTGGCCGTGAAGGGGTAAAGTTGCCAACCAGGCCAGAGCACCAGGGCTGGAGCCATGCGTGCAGAGAACAGCCCCACTCCCTGGCTTGGGTGGCGAATGAGCAGCTCTTTGGCTTCTTTCAGGCTGTGGAGAGAAGTCAGGCCTGATATGGGGAGCCCCCCAGGTGGGACTCACATTGACCTAGGAAGAGAACTGTAGCCCCTCTGTTCCTCAGCTAGTCACATCAGCAGGGTCCCCACCACAGCTCTTGGGGGCCAAACTCACCCATGCATGGAGGAGGAGCAGCCCCAGCCAGGCACAGGTGATGTCTTGCCCAGAGCTTCCTGTTCTAGTGTTTAACTTGAGTGCCTCCTCTGTTGTTTCAGTCCAGTGATACGCCAAGTTCTCCCAGTCCTCTGAATCTGCCCAGAGCCGAAAGTGAGATGGAAGAGAAGGTAATAGGATCTGAACTTCATTTGCTTTCTTTACCTTCCAACCTTTTTTTTTTAACCTGCCATTTCATTTTTCATTCATAAATATTACCTTCATATGTTAGTTTAAATTCCTTCAGCATGCAGCCAGTAGTTGGGGTTGGAGTGTCTGTTTCCTTGGCAACACAGCTGTTAGAACTGAACCCTGCTCTGCAAAAATGCTCAGCATGCTCTAGGGTCTTAGAAGTTGGTAGCCTTCCTTAATGTATCGTGTTCTTCAAGTCAGTGTTAATCCATGGAGAAGTGTGTCCCAGAATAATCGAACGTACTCAGGTCTTTAAGGAAGAACCCTCTAATAGAGATGCAAGACGCAAACACATAATCAAAAAACCTCAGCCATAGCTTCTCTCTCTCTCTCTCTCTCTCTCTCGCTCTCGCTCTCGCTCTGTCTTTCTGTCTCTGTCTCTCTATCTCTGTCTCTGTCTCTCTGTCTCTCTACACACACACACACACACACACACACACACACACACACACACATATATGTGTGTGTGTGTGTGTTAGCCACAGGGCTTGCTTTCTGCAAAGCCTACCTGCCCTGCTTCTGCACAGAAGGTGAAAGAGTAGACTAACCCCAAAAGTGAAACAGGTCAGTACATAGTAACTTCTGACATGCTCAGTAAAAATACTTCCAGCCTTTGGCATCTAGCGTCATTTATTTATGGTTATCTTTACATGGTATGAAATTCTTGTCTGTTGGGAAGAGACAAAGTAAACATTTACTTCTATCCCCTAAGAGATGCATGAGGAAAAGAAATTAAGGACTTGTAAACCTTTTAAACCTGGGACTTTGCCTGTAGGAGTCTAGGTACTGTAGGCTATCCCCCTGGGCACTCTTCCATGGGAGCAATTTGTTCTTGTAAGAACTTTTCACCTGCTCAGAGGACTGGCCTCCTCCAAAGGTCTGGCAAAAGGGACAGTGCACAGGTCTGGTCCCCACAACAGGGACAGCTTGGACAGTACCGGTGGGTGCCCTGCTAGCGTAGCTAGAAACACGGCAGGGCACAGCTCAGCATAGTGTGTCTGTCTACAATCTGTCACTATCCCTGACTTCTTTTCCTCATGCATCTCTTAGGGAATAGAATGTTTACTTTGTCTCTTCCCAACAGACAAGAATTTCATACCTATTGTAAAGATAACCATAAATAAATGAAGCTAGAGGCCAAAAGCTGGAACTATTTTTTCTGAGCATGTCAGAAGTTACTATGTACTAACCTGTTTCATTTTGGGGTTAGTCTACTCTTTCATCTTCTGTGCAGAAGCAGGGCAGGTAGGCTTTGCAGAAAGCAAGCCCTGTGGCTAACCTGTGCGGACTCTACACTTTCTGGGTGGACAATGTCAAATATGTGAGTTCCCATCCAGCCCCTGTGCTCGCAGAGCCTCGGGCACAGGCAGCCCCCGCACACTGGCCTTGTGCAGCCAGCAGCCTGATGCACAGCTTGTCTCAGTTGTCTGCAGTGACAGGGGTGGCTTCCTGCTGTCTGATCTGCCCGCCCTCTGGTGTAGTCTGCGCTGCTGTCACTCTGACCTTTCTAATGTGTCCAGGCAGTCTGACGCTGTGGTTCCTTGATTATTGCAACTGCGTCCAGCAGTGCAGGCTGTTCCTGTTTCCCCTCTGAGGAGCTGCACCCGGCCCCGGTGTACATTTTTGCCATTGTTTTTCCACCCAGGCCCTTGCCTTTTGATCTCTGTAGTACACTCAGTACCCTAAGACTTTGGAGCAATTGTGCCAAGACATCCTTGCTGATTGTAAATCTCATCTTCCAGGCTTAGGGGTTTTTGTCCTTTCATTCCTTTAATAGGTACAGGCTGAGCACTTACCAAGTGAGATCTGCAACTTGGGCATTAAAAGTACACACGCCAAAATGGCAAAGACACCTGCCCTTCCTTGAAGGGACTACCGTCCTGTGTAGGAGTATGTACACAGTATCTGAGAGTCAGAGTTCCTAATGTAGAAATCACCTCATCTCGGGGTCGGCAACTACTTCTTACTATCTTAGGCTGTGCAACACGGGGCCTTATTGAGGCCAAATCAGGCCTCACTTCCCCACACCCACAAGCCCATCTGTCTGTGGGTGCAGGCTCCCCTCGAGCTCTACTGTCCTGGGCTGCCCTGCAGGTTTTCCTGACCAGACTTTACATCTTAATCTGCATCATAGGCTGCTCCAGTTAAACCGTCTCGGCCAAAAAGGCACCTGTCTTCTGCTAGCACCATTGAAAGTGTCAACCTTGATGCCATTCCCCTGGCCATCGCCCGCCTGGACAACAGTGCTGCCAAGCACAAACTGTCGGTTAAGCCAAAAAACCAGAGGGTGTCAAAGAAGCACAGGCGACTTGCCCGGGTAAGTAGACTCTCTTGGCTGGGCAGGTGCCCTTGCTTGTTGGGCACTAATTCTGCCCAGTAGGTTGGCATAGAGTGGATCTTTGGAGGGACCAGGGTCTCTCCCCATTGGGAACTTGAGGTCTGTTTACCTTCTGCTGCCCTTGCCGGGGGCCTATGGAGGGCTCCACATGCTTTATGTTTGCTTTGCAACAGAACGGCCAGCCAGCTCTTTCCTGCTGTAGCTTAGCCAAAATGCCTTCATTCTATAAGGATGGACTTCTTAGTGATGTGCTATTTGTGCTGTTCCTATTTTTCATTCATATTAAGAGAAAGGAACCAGGTGCGGTGGTGCATGCCTGTAATTCCAGCACTTGGGAGGCAGAGGTAGGAGGATCACTTCAAGCTCAAGGCCAGCCAGCCTAATGGCTATGTAGTGAGTTCAAGACCCTCTTGAACTGTGTATTGAGGCCTTGTCTCCAAAAGAAAAAAAAAGATGGGGGAAAAAGGAATTAAGCAATAAGCAAGGGCCTAGAGAGGGCAAATCATAAAGATATCTTTAAAGATTTTTTCTTCCAAGTTTACTCTTGCTTAGTATGACTGATGCCCCATTTCACATTTACAGTATTCCTTTCTTTTTTTCGTTTCTTTTCTTTTCTTTCTTTCTTTCTTTTTTTTCTTTGTGGCTGGCTCAGCCCGCCCTAGGAGCAGGGCTGGCACAACATATGGTGCCAGGGATTGAACCGTGGTCCCTGCGCTTGCCTGAGCAGGCTTTTTAGTCTGCTGAGCTGTCTCGCTGCCCCAAGTATTCCTCTCCTATCTACAGGGATATTTTCCAAGATTCTTAGTGGGTATCTGATACCTCATACAGGAAACTGCTATGGGTTATATTTTTTTCCTATACATACATACTTTTTAATTCATAGACTAAGCACAGTAAAAGACTAACAGCACCACATAACGATAAATAGAAAAAAAGTATAGCAATATGCTCACTATGTACTAAAAGTTACTATATGCATGAATTGCTGAGCATGGTGGTGCATGCCTGTAATCCCAGCACTCCAGAGGCTGAGGCAGGAGGATGAATGGGAGTTTGAGGGCAGCCTGGATACCCAGTGAGTTCAAGGCCAGCCTGGACTGCATAACAAGACCCTGTCTCAAAAAAAAAAAAAAA
>NDGM011241594.1:17699-32476 GCA_002564305.1 Octomys mimax | reverse complement strand
TGCTGGAAATGACACTTAAGGTGTGTGAAGGGGGCTGAGCATGACCCTCAAACTGTGCTCTGTGCCTGTCCCCTTGCTTTAGTCCAGCATTGTCCTTAACCCAGTTCAACTTCTTCTCTTCAGTGTCTTGACTCCGCCCCACCTCCTCTCTCCTCCATCTCACCCCATGTTCCTTGCAAACCCACTTTCCCTCACTACACTCCCCAAGTCTTCCTCTTCAGTGAGCACAAGGCACTGAGATCCTGGTCTTCTCTGCCAAAGCCCATTCTTTCCTCGACTTCCAATTTGTCTGTATCTCAGCACCAGACGAAACTATACCTTCTGTAAAATTCAGGTGCAAAGTTAGAATGAAAAAGAAGCCAGTTAACAATTCACAAGCATCTGCAAACTTTATAAGAAGATACAAAGAATATGATTCTGACAAGTTGCTAAGATCAGAAAACCATAAAAAAAAAATGGTCCTCTGGTAAACCAGTCATTCTGTGAACTGACAACTCATGAGGCCCTCACCCCTGTTCTCATGAGATCATGTCCTTTCCTTGCTTAACAGACAGCAGTGGCCTCAGAGGGCAAACTCCACCTGGACAGCCCCTTCTGAGAACTGTGCCACTCCAGCTTCTCTCCTATGGCCCTGTTGTGTCTTATTCCAGGGACCCTGGGCAGATTAGTGTTCAGGAGTCCCCTGCACCCCTGCCTTTTGTGCTCTTGCAAATGCCCTTTCTTCTGTGTGCAGCAGTGCTCGGCTCTTGTCCACTGGGCAAATATGAAGAGTCAGGTCTGGGGCCAGCTGTTGTGGCGTTTGTTACCCCTGCCCCCTTTGCACCGAGCTCCCCCACCAGGGGACTGCTTAATGGCAAGTGCATGTCTCGGCTGGACTCCGGAACTGTCATCCCAGTGTGCTTACTACTTAGCATGGATTCCGATAAATAGAGGCAGCCGATAAATCTTGCTCAGAAGAATACTATTTACTTAGAAAGTATTACTCCAACCATCTGCTGCTTAAAAATAATCCCTTCACAGAAACAATTTTGGATGACTCCCTCAGGCTGTATGATAAATAGACATATAAAGAATATGTCTTTATTTTGTTTAAGACTTCCACTAAAATCACAGTTCACTGTGCGGTTGAAAGACCCTTGAATAAATTTCCATATTACTAATTTCTCTTGTTTTAGGGGAAGATAAAAGCTTGTATCTATTGGCCTTAGGCATGCTACTTCTTATTAACTATTTTTTCTGATACCAGGAAGAACCTTTTCTCTCCATTTTTGTCTTTATTTGCAGGCAGCTCAGAGTTCAGTAAGTTTTTTAAAATTATTCATTTAATTGATTAATTATTTAATCTGGTACAGTGTATTGCTATGCAGCTGGGACTCCTAGGGATCCTCCTGTCTCAGCCTCCTCAGCGAGGGGGTTACAGGTATGTGCCACCGTGCCCAGTTTCATTGGCCATCTTGGTGCGGGGATGGCATGGCACTTGGTATGCAGGATCACACCTGGGTTCTTGTGCTTGCCAGGCAGGCACCTAGACTGCCATGCAATCTCCCCAGCCCTAAAGTAAATGTGTGTGTGTGTGTGTGTGTGTGTGTGTGTGTGTGTGTGTGTTTCACCAAACTTGACTTGAATCTTAGCCCTCTTCTTAACTGCAGGATTTTTCTGGGACTTAATTCCCTTACATACAAAATTGGGCATCATAGCTGGCCAACAGATTTCTGTGAGAGACAGATAGAACTTGGTAGGCAGAACTATTTTAGAAAGTGATATCCAAACAGATTATCATTTTTATTGTTCTTCTGTAGGACATTACTTTGCATAACTTAATATTTCCAGTTTCTTCTCTCACTACCAGAAGACACAGAGAGGGTTTGAAAATAGTAGCCATATTCACTTTCATTTCCTACACTGTAGGTTCAGTTTTCATACTTATATTTTTTCAATAGCACTGAGTGTACAGCTTTAATTATAATCTCTCCCAAATCCTTTTATGGAAGCAGATGGGATGTGTTAAATCAAGTAAAAACTCAATAACAAGGAGTAAATTTGTTACCGAAAGCTAATTTTATAGGAATCTAGAAATATTTATTGGCTTTTCTATACATATAATAATACTATGTTCACCGAATTCTTGCTGTGGGCCCAATCCTGTGCTGAGTGCTTTTATGTACTATTCAAAAAGCTCTTCTAACACACTTGTGGGATGGGACGGCACCCTGAACCTTTATCCACAGAAGTTGAGGACTAGAAATTGTGGGTTGGGGAAGTTAAAGACTCCATGGCTAGTTGGGAGTTGAACTGAGAGCCTAATTTAGGAAGCCAGACTGCTAACCCAGATGCTTAATTACCTCCTATGCTGTGAAATACTCAGGTAAACCTAACACAGTTTGCACACTGAATTATAAGGTATATAATTGTGCTGGACAAGTATGATTATTCAGATTTTTTTATTAGAATGATTAATACTTTTTCTACAAGATTTTCTCATCGTCTTGATATTCTCTGTAAACGTCGTTGCTCAGCTGGTTTTAGAAACGGGTCTCTGACCTCCCGCTCGCACTCTTCAAGCCTGCTACATCGTGTCTGCATCTGGGGAGGGGGCTTCTCTGTCTTATGTCATCCTTGTATCACTTTTTCATAATTATATTTTAAAAGGGAATCTAGTAATTATGACTCCATTGTCTTAAAAAATTTTCAAATTAATTGTATTTAAAAGTTGACATTTTTGAACTCTAAGTGAAGAGCAACCTTTTAGATGTGATATCGCCTTTAGATAAAGATACTATTTTTACCTATATTGACCCGAGTCTTTCTTACTTTTTGAGAGGGGTACTCAGTTTCATCCTGTTTTTTGAGGAAAGAACTTATGAGACTTTACAGATACTCTTTCCTTATAGTAAAACTTTCATTTTTTAAAAGTAAAGTCGTATCATAAAAAGATTTTTCAGTTTACAGACTAATTCACAGTAGAATCTATAAAAGCCATTTGCTTAGCTCATTAAAATGTCGTATGATTTACAAATAATTATAGAACATATATATTAATGAAGTATGAGACAGCACAATTGAAGATGGCCAGTGATAAGATGTTCATCAAACAACAATGTTTTATGGGATAATATTATATATAATTCCCATGAATGAATGACAGAAAATTGGATATGATCTGAATTTCTAATTGAGTTCTAGAATCTCTGAGTGTTAGACAGTGTTTGAGATAACATCTGATTCATGTGAGTATATGTGATACATATGGTTCATATATATATATATATATATATATATATATATATGACAAAAATTTAATATGACCTAAATCTCTGAGTTCTGGATTTACCTGAATGTTTCATTCATTTATTTTCAGCAAGGATATTTCTCTTGTGTGCCCAATATGTCATTATTGACAAGGTGACCTTAGATTTGACCTTACCTATAAACTTTTAAGTCAAAGTTAAGTCCCTTCTTTCACATTCATGCATTTCATGCCACATGGCAATCTATCTGACACAGTAAATTCTTGATGAACTCAAGCTACTCTCTTCTTCCTTCCTATTTGCATGACATCTCTTCACTCTTTCATTTGCTATAGTTTCTGCCTTCATTCTATAGATCAATACCAGAATGGTAGTTTTAAAAGTATAGCTTTACATATAATGTCCTCCTAAGAAAGGCCTTTAAGAGTGCTGCACAAGCCATCTAATTTTTTCACTCCCTTTTCACTTAGCTCATATCCCTTTTGGTCCACCTGGATTCTGCTGAAGAAACTCAACGGGTCCATTCATACTGGCCATTACCACACCTGATGCCTACGGTTCCTCAGTCTCTTACCTTCCTCTCCACTTACTTCAGAGTTCTCCTTTAAGTTCCCCTTTCAAATTCCTTCAGCAATTATTGGTAGTGCAGAAAGCAGCCACATACTGTACCTTTGCTGTTGTGCATTGTGATTCCATTGTCTTTATATGTGCTCTGATTATTATGTGTCCCTTAAAGGCAAGGATTCCTTCTACCTTTGCCACGTCCTTAGTGAGCATGCATGAGTAATGATGTTCTCTCTTCTGGTTGGGGACAAGTATCCAGACTGCCAAAGCAGTTATGTGTCAGTCTCTTGTTCAGGCTTGCTTTCTCCTTGCAGTGTACACATAAGCACTGTGGCTTTACACCACTGGGTCTGAGCACCCTGAGGTCTTTGCTTCCCTCTTACAGATGAAGAGATCAGGCTGGGCACTGGTCCTTTAAACTCCCTCCTCTCCTTTATACTTCCAGTTGAGACAAGCCCAAATTTAAGAGTCCAGTAGCCATTGGTAACTTCTGTCAAGCGTTACTTCCACCTATCTTTGTTGCCTTCCTTAAAGAATCTCAACTTCTTTTTAATTGTTAAATTTGTGCTGAACAATCAAGGTTTTTAGAAGAGTAGAGAAAAAAAGACAAAACTTATCTGGGGAGATTTTCAATAATTTAATTTATGATTATTCTAGAAAACAAAGCTAAATGTTATACACAGTAAATTTTATGTTTGCAATATTTTCCCCCACCCCATCAGTTTGGGGAAGCCAAACGCTTTGTCAATTCCCTGGGAGAAACATCCAATTTAGAGATATTTGGTCTTACTAAAAGAAACAAAATACAAGCAAAGAGAAAAACTGCTTTAATATCCTCATGGATTTTATTGCTCTAGTGAGCAAGTAAGGAAGAGAAGCAATTCTTTATTTCCAAATTATAAAGTACGATCAAATTTGAAGCAGTGAAAATATTGAATTTTTTTTCGAAAAAAAATGATGTCAAGCCTTGGTGATCACACAGAGAATCTCGACGATTTGACAGCTATGAATTTATCTCACTTGTGAATGAATAACCTTTGTAACTCACTTGGGACTTCAATATTCCAAACACATTTCCCTGGAAACACTTCAAAAGGCGTAGTTCATTTGTGTCTTTACCAAACAGCCCCATTGGCTTCTCTTTAGTTTTCTGGCTTTGTGGTTTGAGAAGGGACTTGAAAGTTTGCAAATTAACATAGTTATAGGTTGCTAGTGGGTTTTCCTCCTGCAAGAATGCAACAAGATTAATGCTTTGATTATTTGACAGTGTAAACCGCTTCTTCCACCTCTGAAATACCTGAACTGCATTGATATTATTTACAAAATTTCACTCAGTTCCCAAACTAAAGTTCAGTATGCTTGTTAAAAGAGGATGCATTTCCCTTAAAGCACATGTAGCAGAAATCTCACCTGATGTGGTTGAATTCCATGTAGCTCTTAGAAACTTGCTGAAAACACATATTGTTTAAAGACAGAACCTGGAGTTCAGGTCATGTGTAATAAAAGTTTGAGAATTTCCTGCATGCATTATTTCAGGATCAAAAATCATCACAAATGCCCTTGTGGTGGCGGGTTCTGAATATTGAAAGTCAAGTAGTCATGTTTGGGAGATCTTAGCACTGACTGAATTATTCCTTGTCCCCTTGCATGTAACAGGCATAATGAATATTCTTGATGGAGTGATAGTCTCGTCATTTCACGTGTCAAGCCTGTTCTGATCAGATGACAGTACTTTAAAGTACTGTAAAACATAATTAAAGCAAGGCATTGTGGCATGTAACCTTAATCCCAGTACTCTGGGAAGCTGAGGCATGAGGATAACTTACTAAGGCCCTGCTTCAAAATAAAAAAAAATTATAAAATAGTGTAGCTCAATGCAAAGGCCCTAAGTTTATTCTCCATATCCAGGGTACAAAAAATAGCTATGACATTATTATTCAATATAAAGTATGTTTAGTTAAGAGGGTTTTTGGAAATTCTTTCATGTTTAAGATTAAATACTATTAATGTCCAGGAGAGTTTTATAAAGAAAAGACTAGCTTTGGTCCATTCCAAATTTGAAGATCTTTATGGACATATACACAGAAAGATTATAATCAAAGCAAAATCTAAGGTTTTTACTTTTAGCTACTAAAATTTAATGTACATTATAATTTCTGCCTCATTAAAAGACACCTTTTTTTTGTTTGTTTGTTTTTTGTGTTTTTTTTGGTGGAACCGGGGATTGAACTCAGACCCTTGTGCTTGCCAGGGAAGCACTTATTCCACTGAGCCATCTCCCCGGCCCCAGACACCATTCATTTTTGTAAAATTGTTTTTGTAAAGTCCTTTTATTTCAGAATAAGTTTGATTTGTGTTTGACAAAAAGTAAAGAAGGAGGTAGGAATAAGGACAGGCAGGGCTTTCCTGCCTTGCCAGCTCATTTTCTAAGATTCTCACTGGAAATTGGCTAACTTTTGGACCATTTCTGCCATATTTTCTTCCTTCCTTCCAATGGTCTCTGTGTCTGTCACCACAAAATCACAGGACAGAGGATTTCAACCCTTGTCTTCACATCTGAAGGACAAGCCCCTATCTCTGACACCCAGCCCTGTCACTCTCATGTGACTCTGGTGTTGTGTCACACATAGCTCTGATCCTATTTATCTGCTCCTGAAGTCAGCATTCAGAATTTCCTCTTTGCTATTTTATTTCAGTGTTTGATATCCTCTGGAAGTAGGAGAATTTCTTTGCCAGGGTCAATTTTGCTGCAGAGAACAGACATCAGGTCAAGCTAGCTTCAAGACAAGAAGATATTTGAGGAAGGATGTAGGCCGTCTGAGTGAACCACAGTGGAAGTGCTGCGGGACTTCACCAGGGAGTTGGGAACTGTCCAGCAACTAGGTGGAGGCAGAGACTCCCTCCTGTCTAGTTCTAACCATAGATTTTTTTGTCTCTGTTTTCTGCCAATGTCTCCCCATCTCCTTCCTCACTTCCCTTTTCTTACTTCTTCTCTTCCATTCCCCTATCTCCTCTCTTTCTGACCCTTTCCCTTTTTGTTTTACCTCATTTGTACGTGCTCCCTTCAGAGTCCCTAAAATGTCTGAGTTCTGAGTTTTCTAGTCTTGCAACTGACATTCTACCAGATTTCATTCCAGATTTCTGGGTTTGGACGATCTAGAATGGCCCCATGTGGTCATTAGCACCCAGCTCAACTCAATCCATGCTTATAGAAAGAAGGACAGAAGGTTCAGCAAAAGTATAATACTCTGGGAAGGGTTGCGCCCCTGAGCTGAGCAGGGGTGCAAGTCCAGAAGCACCCTTCTACTACTGGATAATTGAAAAAGTAATTTTGTAGCATGCCAAAAAGGACTAATTTTACTATAAGAGGTTCCATTCCCTTATTTCTAGCATGAGTCCATCTGTAAATTAACTGTAGTGTGCTACACAAAGGTGAGGCTGTCTTCGCATCTCTCAAATTCAGGCTTTATGTCATGGGTCCGCTTTGTCTCTTGGCTCATGCCACTCATCAGTCATGCCAATTCTTTCTTCAAACAAACTCTTGAGCTCATTTTCTCTTTAATTCTTCCTTTTACTGGTGTCATGGTTTTTGGTGAGCTTCTTGCCATCTTTCCCTATTTTTCTAATACAGAAACTTTTACATTTTAATTATTCATCCTACTTTTAGCCTGTCCTATTGCCAATACCCCACTCAAGTTGCTGACAAGCTGATCATAAAACACTTTTTCAATCTTGTCATTCCTAACTCAAAGACTTCAGTGGCTCCCACAGTCCACTGAAAGTCCAAATTGTGGTCTTTGTGAACAACTCTAACTACTCACTTTCTTGGCATTATCCTCCTGCTGAACTCTAACCTAACCTGCCTTAAGCTTATCTGATTTTATGCTTTTTCTTAGATAAGTCCTGCTGGCCTCATCCCATCCATCATTCAAGTCATAACATAAGTCCCTGATTTTTTTGTGTAACCTTCAAATTCAGTCCAGCCCGAGCAATATTTTAGTTTGCAGAATTAGCATATTTTCCTGCCCTAGTTGTTTTATTAGAGCTCTCATTCCATGCATATAGTTTGGTTATGTTGCCCGATTTAAAAACTTTTCAATAGTTTTGTTTTCTCAATTAGATTATATATTCTATGGGTCAGAGATCTTGTCATCTATCTTACTGTCCTTATGGCACTAATTGCTATGCCTTACAGATAGCAAGGGCTCCTAAAATACTGACCATTAGGACAGACATCTCTTTAAGTAGTTTGTTATAATGCTGACTGTGTATCTATCTGTTAAAACTTTGTTGATTTTTCTAGTTTAATTGGTTACACTTGTTATCGATAAGTCAAGTGGTAAAAACGTTAAAGACTTAAAATAATAGGAGTAATTTTGTGTTACACTGACATAGAAGTTACATCCTTGGGTTGAAGTCCATGTTAGGTGGCAGCATGAGTGGCGGAAGTGTGGGATTGTTGACAATGCCTAGCATTTCAATCTATGACATGGAAAAAAGTAAAGTGGAGAGCAGAATTGAATTCCAGACAGAGGGAAGTACGCTGTGACTTATGGCACTAGGCAACAGGGAAGGAAAACTTCAGTCTGCAAAGGGCAGTGGCCTATTGCCAAAGGCAATGCAGACCACATTAAGAAGGCCTTGCTTGACCCGAAGAGCAAACTGCTTGTTGAACAAGCTCCTAATGGCTTGAGACAGGGTTTTTGTCATGAGAAGATACTGTCCTTTAACTTGTCCCTCTGCAGAGACTTTCTTTTGTGTTCCTTGGAGTCTTTTCCCTCTGGGAATAGATTTGTAATATACATAAAATAAATGGAAAAATAAGATTTATTTTCAAAGTGCTTAATATTCAGCTTTCCTGCTTATCTATTAAGCTGACGACATGATGAACTACACACTGAGGGCACCATGAGGAAAAGGGTACAAAGCAAGCATAACTACAAACATAACTGTATGAGATCAGACATGGGGCTGCATGATTCTGGTGTAATGGGAGGTAGGCAGGCAGGCTCATTTTAATTATAATTGTCTCATGTGAATACATGATTTCTTTGAAAAAAATTTTTATTATTAAAATCATATTCTCTCTATCAATTAGAATCTTTTTCTTCTGTTTTCTTCATTGTTTTTGTTCTAAGATCTTTTTGGTTCCTTAAGCTTTAATTGTATTTGAGACCTTCTTAATTATCTGATTTAAGATTTCTTCAAATTTGAATCTTTGTAGGCCAGCAGAGTGGCACATGCCTATAATCCCAGTCCTGGGGAGGCTGAGGCAGGAGGATTACTGTGAGTTTAAGACCAGCCTGGGCTGCAAAAATGAGTTAAAGGCCAGCCTGCACTACATTGTGAGATACTGTCTCAAAACCAACAACAACCAAAACTTCACAAAACCTCAATTTTATCTTTCTAAGACACTGCAGTTCTGAAAAAAAAAAAAAAAAACCAAACCAAAGAAGTTCTGAAAATGTTAACTCCAGACATGTACTCATTTTGTATCCTGGTGTCTGCTATGGTACGTGTGAGAGTTCATAGTGTGAGAACTGGGGGTGGATGGAATCACTGCTTCCATCCTTTAGGGTCCAAAGGGATGGCCTCAGGGCCGAGAGCCCTCTCTGCATGGTGCAGGGCACACAGAGCCGAAGAGTCCTTCCTGGAGCTCCTCACTCATGGCTTTACTCCTCACAGGCTGTTTTTGAACCTCTGAAAGCTTTTGCAGCCCTTTTGTAAGCTTTTGTCAACGATGTCTTTTGGTTTTCTCCTCTCTACTGAACGTGTTTTTAACTGTAGAGATTATCATAAAGCTTCCTAGGGCTGGGGAGGCAGCTCAGTGGCATGAGCACCTGTCTGGCAAGCACAAGGTGCTGAGTTTGATCCCTGGTACCAAAACGAACAAAAAACAAAGCTTTCTCTTTTCTATTTAGATTCCCATACACGGCTGTCCTTTCCAACTTTCAAGGAGTTATGTCATTAATGCAATGGTCCATAAAGCTTAAATTCTTAAGAGAAATACATGTGCTACATAAATATACAGAAAAGGGGCAATCACATAGAAAAGAAGCCAAGCTAACACACACAGAACAAAATATTTAGCTTCTCCTTTTTACAACTGAGAAAAATAATGCTATTATTTCAGCAAAAAGAACTGTACTAGGAGAAAAACATAATAGCCAAGGAATCATTTGTTATCAAGGATGAGCTCTGTTAGCAAATACTGTATATACTTAGAAGAGGGCCGTGATGTCAGAAACAGCCTGAGAGGCTTCATCTTAGCAGGTGACAGTGGGCGCAGAGTGAGCTCACTGGTGGATGAAGGGCTGCGAGTCGGGCTGCTTGTCTTTTGCCTACTAGGCTGAACTTGATTCTTGAAAAATGGAGCTAATACTTTTTTGATGGCAATATTATGTTTCTGGTTGTTGCAACAAAGAAAAGTAACTTCCAAGAAATGAAAATATTTTTAAAAATCATAAAACTAGTGAGATAAGCAGTTAAGAATCATCTCCAGAGTTTCCAAATCAGAGACCATGCCATTTTCACCTGGCACTGTGTTCCACATAGCTGCCTTGGTCAGGATCACCTACATTCTACTTCGAGGTTTTGAAGTTACAACTCGTGATCTTCACCTGCATCATGGGTGTCTTAGAATCCTTTTATTAAGAGACCAAATATGATAGCAGATGTCCACAGTCCTTGGAAGATTATCGGATACAGAAGTGAACCTGATAAAGTGTGTTAAAAATGTAAGTGGTGTAACTATAAAGAAAAGTGAGAGAGAGAGAGAGGAAGAAGGAGAAGGAAAAGGAGGAGAAGGAGAAGGAGAAGGAGAAGGAGAAGGAGAAGAGAAGAGAAGAGAGCATATCTTGTACTTAAAAACAACAAAAATCTACTTGGACCTAAAGAGGAGAATTAGCTAGCATATACTCATTTAACTGATTATAGAAAATATAGCTCTGTTCTCACAGCATAAAGAAGGTTAAGACAACTTGGCATGGAAATTGTCGCTAAAACTTCATCAAAAACAGACAGCATTTGCTACACTACCTTTAATTAATTATTATTATTTTTTATACTTGGAAGGTGAACATTTTAATGAAAAGTCAATGGAAGAGAGAGCATTTGGCATCATTACAAGATTCGAAGAAGCAAGTTCCTTTTCTTTCTGCCAAAAAGTATTTAGGACGGATTCCAGTTTCTTCTCTCAGCCAAACACCTATATTTCAAATGTTTGAATGTTTTCAAGGTTTCAGAGCAAGTTTGAAATTACCACCTTGATAACTTGGTGTATTTAACTTAAAAATCTTTACTTTTCTCAGGCAGACCCTGGAGCAGAGTGCACCTTCCTCTGCTATCTGCCCACCTTCCCTTCACAATTTGGAGGCAGAGAACATTTTGATCATATTCCGAGCTGTTACAAAGAGTTTGGGGGTTCACAATGGAATGAAAAAAGTCTAAAAGTGATAGACATAAAAATGAAAGGACTCATTCTCTAAATCCTGTATGGTTCTCCACTTGATTAATCCATGCGAACAATTTCAAGAACTTTTGGCATATTTGTAGGTGTTAATGAAATTTATCCTGAAGAATGGAAAAAAGAAAGAAAGAAAGAAGAAAAAAAAAGAAAAAAGAAAAAAAAGGACCAGCCAAATAGCTCAGCGGGTTAAAGCGCCTACTTAGGCAAAGCTCAAATGCTTGGAGTTCGATCCCTGGGCCTGTGCTGGCCCTGCCCCTGGGGGGCGCTGAGACGGTGATTGACACTGGGCATGGTGGTGCATGCTTGTAATCCCAGCACTTGGGAGGCTGAAAACAGGAGAATCACTACGAGTCCAGTCTACGCAGTGAGACCCTGTAGACCCTATTTAAAAAATCTAAACCAAACCAAACGAAAAAAAAAAAAAAAAGTGAGACTATTTTAGCCCCTTCCTTAGCACTATAACCAAAATGTTTAGGTAAGGTAAATGAATTAAGTATCTGGAAAAATAACTATAGTAGATAATAGATTTTTAAAAAGGCAATTCCACCTACAATATAATTTGTAAATCTAAAAATCTTTTCTTCTTTTTAAATTGATGAATATTTGGGTGCATGTTCCCTTTTATGAACCTGAAGCACATGCAAGCTTCCATGCCTATCAAAGTACAGACAGTGCAGAGGGCGTGAGAGGCAATCGGTTAACAGCCAACTGGCTTTTCAAGAGGAAGTCTTTCGAAGCTGAGAGCATCACCACGTCTCTTTTCTCTACCACAGATTGTACCAGTGGTCTTTGGAGTGATGATTTGATTTGGGTAAGATTATGCAGTGTTTTACTTTCAAGTATAATTAGTTCTTCTCTGCTTTGTATACTGAGAAATAATTATTTAAGTTTTGATGATATTGATTAATTTTAATTCCTCTTTTTCTCTCAGAGTTGATCTGAGAATTATTTGAATGTGCTCCAAACCACCTTCAATAATGATTCTTATACACAGTTTGCATCTCCCAGAAGATAACCAACAGGGGTCCTGCCCATTAGCTCGGTTGTTTAAGTGCCTGCTCAAGCAAAGCAGTCAGGCTCAGGATGCTGTAGTTCCATCCCCAGATCCTCATGCCTTACCAGACCTGCCCTTAAGGCATCCTGAGTAGCCAAAAAAGAAGAAGAAGAAGATAGCCAACATTGTTGGTCTACCTTTTCACAGGTTTCAGTTCCTTACCTATAAATGAGATTTTGCAAGAGAATTTTGAAAAACATGTTTTCTGAGTGGAGATGATAGAGAAACAGCTCTTCAGATTTCTTTTTTCTGTTTTACTACACTTTTCTATAATTTTTAATAATGGTTTTGAGTTCTAACAAGTGTCATACATTTTACCCTTCTATGGATTTGTACTGTACTCAGAGAGCTGAACAACATCATGACTGTCTAATTCAAGAACATTTTTCTCACTCCCTCCCTTTTCTCACTCCCATTAGAGGGCTTAGAACCCCTCTTTCCAGGTCCTGACACCCACTAAACACTGAACCACTAAGCTACTAGGGTGACACCTAGGAGTTGATCTACTTGAGATATTTAATGCAAACAGAACCACAGAATATGTTGCCTTTTGTATGTAGTTTCTTTCACCTAGCACGATGTTTTGAAGTGTTTTATGTTGTAGCTTTTATTTTATTGCTCTTTAAAGAAAATAAAAAGCAGTAAAACAAATAGAAATGATACAGAAATTCACTAAACAAAGTGATAGAAATTCAATAAGGGTTGTTATACTACGTATTGTTGTCTTCAAATTAATTATTCAGATTACCAGATATAATAATCATGCAAAATTGGTGAAAAAATTAAAAAGAAAGGCAAACCAAAATTGAAACACTAACTGGTCCTTTGACTAGATGAGTAGAAATCCATGGCACCATTATCCGAGCTCTCCTGTGAATACACATACATACTCTTTCCCTTCCTCCTAGCATTCCATTTCACAGCTGAATGTGGCTTTGTGACCTGGTGTGCTGCTCTTTCTTCACGCACTAGTTTCTCGACATTGGGTTCTCCGTACTTTTTGGTGAATGAGTGAGTGCAAGTTTTTTCTTTCTTTTTATTTTTGTAGGCATGCATTTTCAGATGTTTGAGGGTGCACCTAAGAGCACAATTCCTGGGTCATACAGCAATTCTGTATTTCACAATTTGGGAGGCTGCCAAGCTGTTTCCAAAGTGGTTGTTCCATTTTATAATCCTGCAAGCAGTGTCCGAGAGTTCCAACTTTCCATCACCTCATTAAGGTTTGTTATCGTTTCTATCTATATTGTGTGTATCTGTGGAAAGTAGGCCAGATCACGTTTATTACACATAGTCAATAAACTATGGTTTCCCACGTCCACATTTTAATGACATAGTCTAGTATAACCACATTGCTATTTAGACAAGTGTGATAGCTTTTGATTATTTCTCTCGTATCCTCCTTGTCTATACAAGGATAGGCACAGTGATCTTTTAAAAATATATATGGCAGCCAGACATGGCGGCACATGCCTGTAATTCCAGCACTTGGGATGCTGAGGCAGGAGGATACCTGTTCGTTCCAGTTCAGCCTGGGATACATAACAAGTTCAAGGCCAGTCTGGACTACATAGTGAGACTCTGTCTCAAAGCACAGCACAGAAAAACAAAACAAAACATATATGGCAAATACAAATATTATTCAAAAAGCTTCTGTGCTAGAATTTTTGCTATCGCTACTTCTGTATCTCCAAGAAGCGATCAGTAAATTTTAGTTGTTTAAATTTGGATTTATAATTCTTTTCCATATGTCTTTGTGCTTTGATCTGTGTTCTCTGGGTGGAAGAAGTTACATTTTATTTGGGTTTTATCTTCAAAACATTGAAATTACAATGGCAATGTAAGACAAGTAGCACTATAATGATACTACATGCTTATTTTTCTAGGATGTCTTCTGCGTACTAAAGTTTTAAAAGTGCTTTCTATATGTTAATTTCATAATTTCTCGCAAAATAATATATTCACAATATCAGGTTTTTTTTTTTTGTATTTAGTACAGGGTCTACAGGGCCTTGCTATGTAGATCAGACTCCTAGTGATCCTCCTGGTTTTAGCCTCCCAAGCGCTGGGATTACAGGTGTGCGCCACCACGCCCAGTCTACATCAGGTGTTTTAAAATTCATTTCATATCCTAGTGCCAATAGGGGAAAGAGAAATAAAGTAACTTACCCAATGTGGCACAGTAAGTCTTAGAGCCCAAATGCCAAGCCAAATAATCTGCAACAGTATTCTTCTTTGTTGCTTCAGTTATTGCCTGAAATATAGAAAACTTAAAATAATCAGCTGTTTCCTAGTTACAATGTGGTCTAGAGTAAGCTTAGCATCCACATTTATTTTTTATGTAGCATCACTATATAAAATTATAAGATTATTTATTTAAAAATCTTGGGCCGGGGAGATGGCTCAGTAGAATAAGTGCTTCCCTGGCAAGCACAAGGGCCTGAGT
>NDGM011241594.1:0-17649 GCA_002564305.1 Octomys mimax | reverse complement strand
GAGATGGCTCAGTAGAATAAGTGCTTCCCTGGCAAGCACAAGGGCCTGAGTTCAATCTCTGGTGAACTCAGGGATTGAAATTTTCTGCCAAAAAGAAAAAAAAAAAAAAATCAGTCCATGATTTTATCCACTTGGAAAACAATTCTTACTTAAAATTTGTCCATGCTTAAAAACAGTAGCTTGTGCAGAAGGTACAGGACGACTCCAGGAGCACCTTCCGAGAAGGCTCCCAGCGAGCTCTGTGGGAGCGTCCCGTTATCACAGCACCTGCGGCTTCCCCTGCTCCTCCCTGTGGTGGCCTCTCTCGAACCACCTCACAGAGCATTTTGTGTTTCTGTACACTTACATTTCAATTTGTTAAATGTCAGAGAGGAAAAATGAAATGGACAGGACAGCAGTTAATAATGTCTTTTCCCACCTTGTGCCCCCGCACATGCTGCCCGGCTCTCGCAGCAACAGGCACGCGGGCCTGTCCTGGGACATTCCCCCTGCGGCAGTGGCCGTCCCTCTTCGGACACCAGATCGCTTTTCTTGCGACCAGCGGGCACCTGTGGGAAGAGCTGCTGCAGCAGGGCTGGAGCGGGGGATTTCTTTTGCAAATAAGGTGACTGTATCTCATTTCAGAGCATGTTTTTCACTATTAAGGTGGAGTTGACCAGGAAAGGAATTAAGTGACATGTCATAAGTGTGTGGATTTGAACGAACCTCTTTCTGTATTTCTCACCTCTAAAATGAGGATGATGATAACAATAATTTCTGAATAATATTTATATTTAAGGCTTATCAGAACTTCAGAAGAGGATTTACTTCTACAAAAGCATTTAGAACAACACCCCAGAATTCAAGCATGTTAATTTTAGTTATGATTTGTACCATGTTTTTGACATATGTGTCACTCCGTAGTCATAAGAGGGATTAAAAATTATTAAAAATACTTTCAGCTGCTGAAAAACTATAATATATAAATATATTATATTTCTATGCCAACTTTTGGTGCTCTAGAGCTCCATCATAGGTGTGTGATGAAGATTTATGCCCCCAGCTTGCTAGTGAAAGTGTCATTTCACGAAGATTAAGAATGGACTCTTTTTTTTTTCTGGAACTGGGGATTGAACTCAGGCCCTTGTGCTTGCCAGGGGAGCGCTTATTTTACTGAACCATCTCCCTGGCCCCTTAAGAATGGACTTTTGGGCTGGTGAGATAGCTCAGCGGTCTAAAGCGCCTGCTTAGGCAAGGTTAGGCAAGTGCAGGGACCGCGGTTCCCTCCCAGGCACCACATGCTGCACCATCCCCGCCCCTGGGGAGGGATGAGTCAGCCACAAAAAAAAAAAAAGACTCTTAGGGGTGCCCAGACTCCACTAGTTTGACCCATGGTATCAACTTCCATCTTCTGTCTTTCTCTGGGTGGCCTTCAGGTCAGACGTTACACGTAGCTTCTACCATCTGAGTTTCCTCATCAGGAGCTCCTTTGAAACGGTGCTGCTGTAGGACCTCTTGCGAGGTTAATGAGCAGGGCAGGGCCCCTTCCAGCCTTGAAAGAGTGGTGGCTGTGTGGAGCAGAGAGGCAGGCAGGCAAGAATGTCCGTGCTGTCACCTTTTGGGCTTGCAGGTACACCTGGGCCAGAATCTCACTATTGGTTGATTGTTTCCCTAATACTCTCATGTAGGAGAGAATCTCTAGCAAAATCTTGCAGCTATTAACTGGTGCTTCTCTCTCTCTCTCTCTCACACACACACACACACACCCGTACACACACATGCATACACACACACACACACACACACACACATTAATCACACAACTTTCAAGGTGAACTTTTTAACCTCCAAGTGGTAGTCACAGTCTTAATACCCAGAAGGGTGAAGGCTTAGATTTTGAGAGAAACACTTAGATTAGAGCAGAGTCCGTGGAGTTCAGCAATGAGGCTGTGTGTATGTGTGTGTGTGACGTAGGTCAGAAGGGCAGGTGGAATTCTAATTTTCTTTCTTTGCTGGCAGTGCTGGGGACCAAACCCAGGACCTTGGCCTCACATGTTCCAAGCAAATACTACTCCATGGAGCCTCATCCCCAGCCCCTAGTGTGGGGATTCTAATGACATTTATTTGGTGTGTTGGGAAGTGGGCCAGGGCATTAGAGGAATGGATCATACACTTTAACCTCAGAACATTTATTTCAATCATATAAACTAACTGAAGATCCCAAAGAGCATTTGACTATATTTGTTATAGATATTTTCTTTAACTAATTAAGCCTTCTGATACATTTTAGATATACATCATGATCACATCCATCATAAGGAATTTGTACCTGTACATGGCACTTTGATTCTTTTTTGCCTCACCCCCTATCATCCTTTCAACCCCTCTTCCCCACCTTATTGACAAAGGTGTTGATTTCATCTTATCCTTTGTTTCCCCTCATCTTTTTGTTTTCTCTTCCTTTCTCCCTCCTCCCTACCTCTCCTTTCCATTTGGACATTTTCTCCCTATTTCTCAATATTTATTATACATTTTGCTCCTGATTTACACATTCAGTTTCTCACACGAGAGAAACAATGTGGTATTGACACATGTGTGCCCAATTTAGTTCACTTAAGAGTATGGTCTCAAGATGCATCCATTTAGCCATAAATGTCTCAAGTTTATCCTCATATAAAAATTCGGTATCTTTATCTATTCATCAAGTGATGGGCATTTGGGCTGTTTCCAAGATTTAGCTAATTACAAACTATGCCCCTGTAAACATGGTTGCGCATATATTGTGTTTTGATGCTTTTCTTTGAAGAAGATATCAAGAGGGGGAAAATTGGGTCAAATGGGACCTCTAATTTTGGATTTTGAGGAAACTCTATAATGATTTCCACAGTGGTTGCACTGGTCTACACTCCCACCAGCAGTGGAGAAGGGCTCCTTTTTCCCCACAGTCCCAACAGCATTTGTTATTGGTTGATTTCTTTATAATAATCATTCTTTCTGCAGTGAGATGAAATTGCAGTGCTGTCTTAATTTCTACCACTCAGATGACCAGAGATGCTGAACACTTTTTCATATGTTTATTTGCCCACTGTAATTTTTCATCTGACAACTGTCTATTCATTCCAGATGCCCATTGGGTCTTTAAATTTGTGCAGTCTGATATTTTGAGATATTAGTCCTTTGTCTGAGAAATAGATGGCAACATTTTCCCCCACTCTGTGGGTTGTCTCTTCACTCTGATGGGTTCTTTTGCTGTGGAAATGCTTTTTACTAAAATGACATCCCAGTTGTTGATTTGTTGTAAGATTTCCCTTGTGGTAGGGGTCTTTCACTAACACAACTGTTACAGGCCACCACAGTACCTCACTGTCACAAGTATCCAGGTCAACTAGATAAAAAATTAACGAAGAAATATCAGAACTGAGCCACACATATGAACAAATAGGCTTAGCAGATATCTATAGAATGTTCTACCCAACAACATAAGAATACACATGCTTCTCAGATACACACAGGGTGGTTTGCAAAATAGATCACATATTAACTCTTAGAACATGCTTAATTAAATGCAAAGGAGGGGTGGCCAAATAGCTCAGCAGATTAAATCACCTGCTTAGGCAGACACCGGGGCCGGGAGTTCGATCCCCAGGCCTGCTGTGCTGGCCCCGCCCCTGGGGTGCACTGAGATGGCAGTTGAGACGGGGCATGGTGGGGCATGCCTATAATCCCAGCTCTTGGGAGGCTGTAAATAGGAAGATCACTACGAGTCCAATCTACACAGTGAGACCCTGTAGACCCTGTCCTAAATGCAAAAAATAAATAAAATAAAATAGATTCAAAGGAACTGAAATTATCCCATGCATATTATGAGACCATAGTGCAATGGAATTAGAAATCAGAGGAAAAAGGAAAAGTATATAAATACATGGATATTAAATAACACCCTCCTGAGAAACCAATGGGTCACAGATGAAATTAGATAGTCTCTATAATCAAATGATATTGCCCATACAACATACTGGAATTTATAGGATGTAGTGAAAGCTTTCCTATGAGGGAAATTTATAGTGGTGAATACCCATATCAGGAAAATGGAGCAAGCTCAAACAAATAACCTAATGTTAAATTAATAGATATTTTCTTAATATAACTTAAAACTGAAAAGTTCTAAAACATTTATATATAAATTTATTTAGAACCATCATTCTGGTTGATCTTATAGAAGTACTGAAAAGAATAGAAGAGTGATTTCCAGCCACCAGCAGAAGGGGGATTCTGGGAGGGATGAGAGAGGACAATTCATAGACATGGAGGGTCAGCTGGACAGGAGGGATATTTCTGATGTTTCCTTGCATGATACCCCTGGGATGGCTGACAGTCATTAACTGTATGTGTCAGGATAGTGAGGAGGATAGGGAAATGATGAATGTTTGAAATTTTCTGTGTTGTAGGTCTGGAGTAAAAGGAGTTTGAGATTTTTTTACCCTGTTAGTGTTTTGTTTTTTCATAGATTTTCTGTCTGCAACACTTTGCCCAACCTGTATTACTACTATTTTCAGGGTTTTTACCATGAGTCTGTCTAGGCCTATATATGCTTCATCTGCTTTAGTGAGTTATACTGATCTTTTAGGGAGACTTTGGACAAAGAAGCCTTCCTTAATCACCAGTTCCCTTGCTCATTGGTTTTGCCAATGAGTGCCATAGCTGGATATTGGGGAGACCAGCAGTGGAGGCTGGTCTGCACAATGCTGAGCTGCCATGGGTGGCTGCAGGTCTAATGTAGGGTCACAGCGCTGTGCAGTGGCTTTCTCCTCGTAGCCTCCATTGTCTCCTGGTTTATTTCACTGGCTCCTTCAGACCTGAGAATGACACAGGCCAGTCATCCTATGAGCCCTGGGTACTGCTCTTTGAGGCTTCCTTCAGGCTTTCTGTGGCACATTGAAAGTTCCTCCCATTAACCAGCAAGTCTTTTATCCCTCCTAGGACCATGACTGATCAGTGTCTTCAGCTTATTGGGCTAAGTTTTCTCAGTGTAATAAAATGCTCTGTATCTTATTTATAGTGCTATCTCTAAAGCCTAGACTCTGAAATCTTTATAAGTATACTAGTTGATTTTTGAATTTAGATGGAGCTTTAAATATCCAGTGTCATAAAACCAAGGCAGTTAGAATTTCTAACCAAGTTTTGGTGGCTTATGTTTGTTCAGTTTCTTTGCTTTCTTCCTTCCTTTCCTCCTTCCTTCTCAGACATGAATTTCAACTATTAATTACTTCTCAACTATCATGTGTTCATTGGCAATAATAAAAGAGCTTTGAGGCATCTAATGCCACAGAATAATTTTTTCTTTCTTTGGGGCTAAGAGCTTATAAGACAGTTCTTTCCTGTTTTGCAGGGCAACAGTTCGGTGGCTATAGTATTTATTTCAAAAGTCAACCAAATATACTTAGGAAGGCTTAAGAAAATAGAGTTTGATGAGGATAAAATTAGGGATGTAGAACAGTGGTTGATGAGAATGGGGTTTTGGCTGGGAACATTTCAAGTTTACGGTCAGTTAAAGATGGTGAAATCTGCCCAGGAGAGTTCTGAGTCTGAATTGGCTCAGAGTGTAGAAAGCATCAAATCAAGTTCATCATACTTTAAATAAAGAGCAAGCATTAGATCTCAGGCTGATATTATAACTGAGACTGTGTAAAAGCCATCTTGAATATTACATGAAGATGGCTGTCAAGATAACTACATATTCAATAACACATCAAGGATCTTCTTATTGACAGGATAAAATGCAGGGGCCAAAGCAGCTGTTGGTGTGATAACGCTGCTTTGCATGTTCTGAGAGCGATTCTGCCAAATGCATTCTATTTTGCATTTTACTTTATAGAAAAATCCAAGTTACTCTTAGAGAGTTCTGTAAAAATGGTCAAAGTACTGAATCTAAATCTGTGCTGCTTCTGTGTGGAAACACTGAACACTTGAAGTATAGATCTCATTTCTGAAGATTATTTCACTGCAAATAATTTAGTCAGTCACCAAATTCCCTCAGGGTTGCTTTCCTGTAGTTATTGAAAAGAGTACATTAAACCTTGGGCTTCATTTCACATCTCCAATATCAATCTGAAGCATTTGCTTTCATGAAATTTTGATCTGAGCCAACTTCTGAATTTGAGAGCATTTGAACCACTGAGTCAGAGGCACTGTACATCTTTCAGACTCTGCTCACTTTCTAGTTATTAAAATATTAACAAATGTTCAAACCAAATACAAATGACAACTTCCACAGGAGCTGTGGCAGATCCCCGAGCTAATTGTCCTTTTGTATTTCTAAGCATAAAATTTCACACATACCTCTACTTTACCCTTATGTTTTTCTGCTTTGTAATAGGAACATGAAACATAAGCCTCTTTAAGGCCACTCACTTGTTAAAAATATATCTAGTACTAACACTGTTCCTTGTGCTTAAGGAGGGTTTTTGAACAAATAAATTGAATTAAGTAGGGGTTGTAGTCAGGGTTTGCAAAGGAATAGATGTGATGCAGAACACATACCTTGATAGGATATCCTTATAATATTCACTCAAAAAGTCACATGCAGAGATCTTTTTTTGCATGATAGAAATCTGAAGAATCCAGCCAAAGGCCTAGAGCCCCATGAGGCGATGTCTCATACAACCTCCTATCAAGAGGCCAAGGAGTCCAGGACAGAAGACTGAATAGTCTTCTCTGGAAAGCCCAAGGGCTGGGGTTGAGTCAGTCTCTGCACCTGCGCTGGCAGGGTGAAGTCTCTAGGACAGCAGGCTAAGGAGCTTTCCTGCAGCCAGGAAACAAGGTTCAAGAAGACCTGAGCTCTCCCAGAGAGAACAGCAGCCCTCCCCAGTGACTCTGAGGACATGAGCTCCTCCTCTCATGAGTTCATAGCAGGAAAACCAGCCACCACAAAGCTCCTGGGAAATCAGCAGCATGCAGTCCTCCCCTTGGTTCCCCTTTTATGCCATTCCAACAACAATCCTCAGGTGGGTCTTTCACATCCAGAGCCACACTGACTTAGTCCAGCTGAGCATTCCCATTTGGCTGACCATTACCTAACCCACCACAGTAGGCAACTCTTTTAAACTAACATACTCCTAAGTACTGTGCTGAATGGTAAGAAAATATTCTAAGCCAGTTACAGACAGAACTTATGGACATAGCATGTCACAAATAGAAGAGAAAGTGCCTTCCCCCAATTTAACTTTGAAAAGAAAAGTGCTTTGGGACATATACAGAAGGAAATTGCTGTATGATTTGGAAAAATTTCAATGAAAGTGAAAGTAGATTCTGTTATTGCAGGGAAAGAGTCCTTTGAGTTATATTTATTTTCAACAGGTTGGGGGAACTGGAAATTTGTTAATGACAACACAGATGAGAAAATGTTGACTAGGAACAGTTTCCTTGTTGGAAATCACTGTTTGGTGCAGGTTTTCATGCATAGCATGCAAATGTGTGTCATGTTCATAAATCCAATCACAAATGATGGTTTTACGACCTAACTGTATTTCTTCCAAACAAAGTGGCGGTAATATTTTTAAAAATCTGCAAGCCCTTTGAGAGTCTTCAAAAAGAATTTCATCATCTTTTCACATTGAAGTGAAGATATTTATAACTGAAAGGATGCTGTGTTGCCACTATGGGAAAGAATTGCATTCCTCACCTAAAATATAGTCACCAATAGTGTACATGTTTTGCATTCAGCATTCAAAATATATGAGGATCAAGATCTAAGTAGATGCAGTAGGATCTAGAAATTAGCCTAAGTCAGCTCTGGAGACCAGATTTAGGGAGGGCTGTAAATCACACCCTTGGTGGAGAACATTACTTTCAGAATACTCTAAAATGCACCATGGATCAGAATCCAATCTGTAGTTCACATAGTTTGTTCTCTACGTTTGATTGGACTCTGGTTTCAGAAAGATGTGCTATTCAGGTTTGAAAGCTAAACATTAAATCTCACTGATACAAAGTTCCCTGAAGACTACAGGTCTATTCCTGTGTTTTCATAAACATAAAACCCAGAGATTGAGGAATGTTCTTTTCCGAGAGATTTCCCCTGCATAGCCTCACTTCCTTGGAGATGTAAAGTTTGTGCATTCTTTTTCTTTTTAATCTTATAAAAAACCATATCAAACATTCTTAGCATAGCTTCTAGGAACATTTACACCATAATTTTGAAGCACCCATAGCGATTTCAGCACCTCGACCAAGGGCACCATGAAATAATATTTTGGAAGACATCTTCATCGATTTATTGATCAATGTGAGCCTCTTTCTTCACCAGCAGCCTATATGGTGGATGAGGTTTGTATAAGATGCAGCAGTACCTGAAGACCTCCTCTTTGACTGACATGGATGCCAAAGATCATGGGACAGTGACCTACAGCGCGCTTGAAGAAAAACTTTCCCGGACTTCACGGCCTGCATCACTGACTGTTAAGTCGTGCCGTGGTTCAACTTTCACCTGCGAAGCAATCATGTGAGGGTCTGCAGCCACCTGCAGGTCTTCCAGAACAATCGTGCTCTGTGTTTAACAGCCACATTGACCTGAGTGTTCTGTCATTCATTTGTTCCAAAGATGCTTTCTGAGTATTTATTGTGGAGCACTCCTGCAGTGTCTGCTGTAGCACACGTGACAGATCCCCGTTCTCATGGGGCTTACGTCTAGTGGTGGAGAGAAGGGATGTACTAAAAACAAGCATAGCACAGAGTCATAGATGCTATGAAGAAAGAGAAATAGATCTACAGTGCATGATAGGTATGTGATCACAAGAATTATCTTTGGCATTGCATAATATCTATGTTTTGGTCATACATTTCTTTCAAACCAGTTATTCAATCTAGGGGTCTCCAGGGTAGACTTCTCATTGCTGAAAGTTTTGAGGGCTTCATTCTGTAGGAACGCCTGCCTTGGTTTCTGCCACTGGTGCCCCCATGCACACCCTGTGTAGGCAGCAATTCTGTAGCAGCCTCTTTGGCTCTGCAGTCCAGTGCCAGTGTCCTGCTTAAGTTCTTGGCCCCACCTGGAAAGTGGAACTCTCTCAGAAGGAGGAGTGGGATTGGATAAAATTGCACTGTCACTGCCGCTGAGCATGCCAGGAATGCCTCCTGGAGATTGTTGAAAAGATTAGGGGAGATTCCTTTCTCTTATCCAGTTAATTGATTTTTAATAAAATATAACAAGACAATGTTCAGATCTCTTAGTGGCATAAGTAATCAAAGGGATTTTCAAAAATATCCTTTTTGTTTTCTGCTCAAAACAATGTGAAGTGGTAATGAAATAAAGTGCATCTCTTCTCAGGCTGCTTCTGAGGCCTATTTATTTCCTGCTCCTCTTCATTCAGTAGACACCCTGGGTGACTGTCTCTGAAGACCTAGTCACCTGCAATTTCCCTAGAGGTGAGCAACGCCGTCTAGTAGTAACTGAGAGGAGGGGTCTTTATTCGTTAATAGAAATATTTTTAGTATATTAATGTGGTAAGCATATATTGTATCCAGAAAATATATAAAAGAAGAACCTTGTGGAATAGTTTATTTTTTTCTCTCTCCTTTGCAACAATTTGCTGTATGGTTTCCTTGGGATGAAATGATAGAGGCCTCCTGGTGTTAAGTTCACAGGTCATCAGTGACAATGTATCAAGCCCTACTCTTCCAGATTTAAATACCCCAAATCTTTCCTTTCAGAACAGGATTCTGCAGCGGCCTTAAGGTTAAGGCTCAGCGCAAACCCGCTGATAGATCTGTTCAGGCATCACCGATCTGTCAGGATAAAATTGGCTGTTTTCAACCTTCTTTTTGGGAGCAGAATGTGCCAGAGGGTACCAGTATTTGCATCCCAAAAGCCAAAGAAGCTAACGTTCGCTTTTTAGCACATTGTTGCCTTCACAGCAGGATTTGGAGCTCTGTGTAGACCCCAGTGTTAGCATGAAAGCCATAATCAAATGTTCACTCCGAGTATTGTTATTGTCACTACACAATATTGGCGCTTGAAATGCTTATTTCTTTCTCTTCTATTGATGTATTTGTCTTTTCTGGAGAAAATGATCTTTGCTGAGTCTCCTCTTATTTTATTAGTGTCTTTGGAGGGTTAGAGTAAGGTGAGAGAAAATACCAGAAAAAGTAAACCTCTGGATATACAAAAGATAAGATTTAAGTGTCATATTCTTTAAATTATTCCATTGTCTATTTACTGTACTGCCATAGTTTAAGTCATATTTTTAAAGAGCCACTTATTATATTACAATTGATTTTATGGGACTTTTTTCAGATCTAGAGAAATTTCCCGATGAATAAGTTGGGATGTAAAAGAGCCTTTTTTGTAACAGTTATGCAATAGTGTGTTTCTTCTTCTTCATTTACCAGAAGAAATGTGCTGAAAGATGCTTAGTATTTCGATGATACAATCACAAAATGCCTTTTTAAGGTATGATATGACAGAAAGATTGTATAGTTTGAACATCCATTTGTTAACTATGAAAGATTTTTGAGTTTTATGCAAGCATTAAAATTTTATGACACGTGGTGAGTATGTCCACTTTGGAAAGTGGGAGGAGGGTTAAAAAAAATCTTTCATAATGCTGTTTGGCATAACATGTAAACTACATGATAGCTAAGCCCTACTGTGTGTTTTTCTGGAAAATTATGCAAAAGGACCCTCAGTTCTACCTACTCTACTAGTAACTGCAAAAGAAATTTTTTAAAAGGATAAATGAGTAGTAATTTGATGCATGAGTTTTAGTTTTATTCCAAGATGTGAACAGAAAAATTGTTCAAGTCCAGATTCCAGTATTTGAAACCAGATTTCAAAAATCTTTCCCTCTAGCTTTTTGTTTACTTCTGAGTGAAATTTTTGTTCAGATACCTGGTTTGGAACATTTTCTTTTCTTTGACCACTCTCCTTAATTTTTCTGTATCAGTACATGAACATAGTAATAATGTTTCCCTTCCTTGGGGTAAAGGGAACAGGTACATAACACATCTTCCTTCCCCTTCTCATCCTCAGCCCTGCCCTCCTGCCTCCCCCCATCTCTTCATCTCCTTTCTTGTTGTGCATGTCCCTGATTGCAGAGCATAATTTTTACAGTCCTGGTGAGGTCTTGGTACAGCTGCATAGGCATTCTACCTCCTTATTGTTCACACTTATCTCTCCTGCTCTTGCTCTTCCCCCCATCTCCTGACCCCTTCCTCTTGTGAGAACAATCTCTATTTCCTATGGTCTATCTTCTATTTCGCTGTTTCTTTTTATTCTAGGTTTCTTTTATAAAAGAAACAATGTAATATTTAAGCTTGAGCTTAAATATCTGATTTATTTCATTAACAATATGGTCTCAAGGTATATTCGTTTCCTACAAATGACTCAAATTTATTTGTCATGATGGCACAGTTGTACTGCATGGTGTACAAATACGATATTTTCTTTATTGGCCCATCTGTTGATGGACATACATGCTGCTTCCAAGATTTAGCTATTATGAATTGTGCTGCTACAAAGTCAGGTACATATGTATGTCTGTAATATGATGGCTTTGGCTCTTTCAAGAATATATCCAGACCTTTTTAGCTACATCAAATGGAATCTTTAGTTTGAGTATTTCACGGAATCTCCAAACTGATTTCCAGAATGATTCCATTAGCTTATGTTTCTACCAACATAAATACATGAAAACATGGTTAACATCACTGGCTGTTAAATGCAAACTTTAAAACAGTCCTAAAATTCAATATTATCACAGAAAAAAATGGCTATTATCAAGAAATCAAACAATAACAAGTGGTTTGGAATATCTTGACAGCTAAGGTGAAATTAAATAAAAGAAAGTTTCACAATTTTTGTTTGAGTATATTGGGACTTAATTCAACTCTGTTTCACAAAACTGCTAAAGTTACTCAATATGTTTTGTTACATTACCCTGAAGGAATATCAATAATGTAATGAAATTTAAATAAAATGTATCTGTATAAAGAAATATAAGAATTTCAAAATTATAAAGTCTAAGAGAAAAATCCAAAAGCAATGTTGTATGGCCTTCAATCAATAGGCAATACAACTTAAGCATAAATTTTTATTTATTTAATTTATTTTTTTAGCATAAATTTTTAAATGAAAACTACATAGATAAAAACCCAGACCCAACTGCTCTGCTCCCTGAAGTATGGGAGGCACCAGACAGAGAGGTTGGCTTGAAACACAGCCCTTGTTTGGAGTTAAAAGTTCGACTTCTTTCAAATAGAGAGCTGATGGCACAATCAAGGGTTATACCTGGGGCTGCAGTGGCAGGGCCTAGGGAGTAAGGAACTGGAGCCTGGGGTACCAATAAGATGTTAGTATCAGCAGGGAGGCACACTGGCAGTTCACGTGGAAATCCAAAGATCAGAAAAATGCCTGCCATGAGATTTCAGAGTAGATCAGGGATGGGGGATCATGAATCAGGATCATAGGTGAAGGATCGAGTCCTGAGGGCCACTTCCTGTTGTGGAAAATGAGAAAGGAGGGAGGCCTGTGGGCCAAGTCATCTATCTATACAGAAAGGTGACATGATGCCCTAGGCAGTATTTTTAAGCTAACTTAATATTTAATGAGAGAGACTGATTTCAAGTTATATATAAGATCTGTTCTCATTAATTAATTGATTAATTAGGTCCTGGGATCAAATCCAGAGCCTCACACATACTCCACACTGAGCTACAGTTCCACCTGAAGTGGTTTCTAATTTGCTGAGAGGTTGCAAGGACTGCCAAAAGAATCCCTTGTCTACCTTCATTGAGATTCATCCAACTTTAACATTTTCCTACAATTGTTCTATAATTTTCTTTCTCTAGTGTCTCTGCTCATACATGTATGTAGACTTCTAAAGTCTAAAAATATCTTATAGACATTGTATCACTTTACTCATAAGTAATTCTTAAAAGTAAGGCAAAAATATTCACTTTCATAACTACAGTTATTAAGATCAGGAAATCTGCCATGTTATTTTCTAATATACCTGTTTTATCTCAAATTCAGCAAGTCATCCTTCAAGGCAATTTTTTTTCTGTAGTCTAGAATGTAAGTGAGGATCACACACTGCATTCAATCTTTCTCTTCCTCTCCCTTTCTCTTCCTTTCTCTAATTTAATTAAAAATAAATTACTTATGGTTTAATTCAGAAGGACTTACTTTCAATTTTGATATAATTTGAAACTTATAGAAAGACACAGAAATACAAAGAGCCACATTTTTCAAACCTCAGAATATATCCTTTATTGGATTCACCAATCTAGATAGAGATAGATCCGCGCAGGCTTTTGCCAGACGGCGAGGGCAGATGAAATCAACTATGGTTGTGTGAAGCAAAAATCAGAAGTGCACTGTAATCTCTGGATGAATTCCCACTGATCAAAAATATATTTATGATTTTAAGTATTCTTCTTCTTTGATGCATTCTTTGAAGCAGATTAGCAACTTCACAATATTGAGGCGCCCAGGAATTGGGCCGCATGGAGAATCCACACAGCAGCCCTGTGACTCACCCTGCTAACCTGTGGCTGCGAATTAACAGGCTGAAGCAAAGGGAATATCAAAACTTTAGAAGATCAGTCATAAGAAGTCTTTTTTAGACTTTCCTTGGTATATTAAAACTTCTGCAGGGATAATAAATAAATTCATGAAGTCAGAGAAGACACCATCTCAGTGTGAAGTAGTTGAGCAAAGATTCAACACTTTCTTGGGTCCAGTCACTGCCTCAATTAAACTCCGGAAGCCGTAGTTTAAGCTCCTTCTTGAAGGTCATTCTCTATTGCTGACAATAGATCGGAGTCTGCTGCAATACTGAAGATTCAGCAGATATTGTATTTGGTGTGTGCTAATTTACTGGAACTATAAGATCTGTTCTCATCAAGAAACTTTTGGATTTGTCACCAGGCTGCCTTAGATAAGCTAATTCCCTTCAGCTAGGCAAACGAGGAGAAAGTCATTTATGTAAGCAGGGATTCATTTTAGACTGATTTTGTCCTCTGAGTTTGAGGCCACAGACTTGAAAGATGCAACGTCCCTCCAGTTCAGCATGCCAAGTCAGACAGCAGTGTCACAGGCTGATGCATAGTAGGAGCTCAAGTTATCCTCACTGAAATCATATTCTGATATTAACTCACCTTTCAATCTGCTTTCAGATTTTTGTATAATCTGAATTTGATAAGGCAGTAATTCAATGACTACAGATTATTCTACATTTTTCACAGTTTGTGAAGTTTAGGGGAGGAAGGCAAAGGAGATGAGGTCTCTTCTGCCAATTTTTTACTTGTTAGCAGCCTGAATTTATGATTTAGTGGAGCTTAAGTATTAAGCAGTTGTTGTAAAATGTCTTGCCTTTACAGGTGCATTGATTTTTGCACTGCTGTCAGTGTCTTAGACAATAAGGAATGTATTTTTCTTGTAGAAATTTATTACATTAACTTTCTAAAAATATTCTGTGATTGGTGTTACTTTTTAGAGCACTTTCAATTTTCTCCCTTACTTTCTTAGACTTTTATTTATTTGACTTTTAATTTTATTATTGTACAAAGAGGTGGTGAACTTAACTTGGAACAGCTAGTAACCAACACATATCTACTGGTTTCTATTTATCTGTTCTAGCTGTCATCCACTCACTTATATTTTGCAAAGCCACGAAGGCAGGACAATGTTAGAACCACAGGGTTCACAAAGGCAGGAGACACATGGCCCCATACTCCTTTCCCCCTAGTGCTCTCTCAGTGATCTAATACACAAGTTTAACTCCTAATAATGCCCCTGGATGATTTTGACTTCCTTGACTATGTAAGAAAGAACAAGAAATCATGCAAGCAGGAAATGCATTTCTATAGAGTCAGAATGGAATCGTCTCACGTCAGATGCCTAAAAATCTCCCATTGTTGAGACCATCATGTCCATCAAGATCTAACATTGGACATAATGCAAAAAGCTGCGGCCATGAACTGTAAAGATTTCCTGAAGTGTGAGCACTCATGTCTTACTGTTCTAATTCCAAGAAAAAATAAAAATATGCTTGAACAATCTTGAACATATGAGGAATCACCGTAAAGATAAACTCTTAAGGGCTGGAGAGATAGCTCGGCAGTATAAGTGCCTGCCTGGCAAGTGCAAGTACCCAGGTCAAATTCCTGGTACCGCATGCCATGCAGGCTCCACACTGGGCCAGGTATGAACCAAGACCCTGTACCAAATAAGTAAATAAGATAAACTCTTACATTTTGTTATAAGCCCATCTGGTGCCAGGGAATATAAGACAGTTTCAAGAAGAATCATGAAGATTATCAGAAAGGCTTGGAATAGCTTTTTATCTCATGACAAATGCGTAATCATTGTTACTATTTCAGATGTGGGATAGAAAATGGGAACTAGAACTGGGTGTGGTGGCTCACACCCATGATCCCAGTGCTCGGGAGACTGAGGCAGGAGGGGCACGGTGAGTTTGAGGCCAGCTTGGGCTGCTACATAGTGAGCTGAAGACAAGTGTAAACCACATAAGACACTATCTTTAAAAAAAAAAAAGAAAAAAAATGGAAAAAGGGAACCATTGGTAACAAAGAAACAACGACAAAAACAAGAAACAACCAACTAGTGTATATATTCCAGAAAGCATAGTCCTTTCAGGAAACTAGAGTCATGGCTTTCCATAGAGCAAGTGCATCAGTAAAATAACATGGCAGTGTCACCACCACCACCACCACCCTCAGGGAAGTCCCAATCACCCAGGGGCATTACTAGGAGTTAAACTTGTGTGTTGGATCATTGACAGGGCACTAGGGGGCAGGAGCATGGGGCCATGTGTCTCTGGCCCTTGCGACTCCAGTTCTAATGTTGTTCTGCCCCCATGGCGCTGCAAAATACATGTAAGTAGGTGATGGCTGGACAGATAGATAGAAAACTAGAAGGTATGTGTTGGTCACTAGCTGTTCCAAGTTAAGTTCACCACCTCTGTGCAATAAAAATCTTATCTTTGAAAAGTCGTTGAACTTTTTTCCTTGAGCAGGTATCAGGAAGTTTATGTGTAAATAGTTTTCCTTTTGTTTTGTTTCTTCTGAATCATGGTCTCATGATGCAGTTCATGTTGGCTTGGAATCACTGTGTAGCCAGACTGGCCTCAAACTCACGGCAACTGTGCCGCCTCAGCCTCCTGAGTGCTGGGATATCAGGCGTGTGCCGCCAGGCCCAGTTGTAGTTCAGAAGTGAGTAGCTCTGCTGGGTGCGTATTTGATTTAAGAGAACCTCCATATTTTGCACTCTTACCTCCAAAGAGAGAAATAACATTGAGAAAAGAGTATTTGGGAAAGTTGCAATTATATTTGATTGCTTTCTAAATTTTTGTTATTTACTACATAATCCTAACTTTACTATTTTTCATAGGCCTAACTTAAGAAGCTGTTTCTCTTAAAAAAATAATTTTAAAAAGGAATCAAAGGAAATCAAGTATTTGTTGAAGAGAGTGGAGAATTTCCTGTGTGTTTACCTTCCTCTGTGTTCACGTACTTGGCGGTCAGAAAACAATTTAAACAAATTTTGAAGAAAAACACAACTTAAAATTTAAATTCCTTCAAGAAAAAGTTCTAGGTGACAATATACACTCTAGAAAGAGAAGTGATGTAATTATATCCAATACAAGGTTAAAGTTGTCAAACCAGGAAAGAGGGCTGGGGAGATAGCTCAGTAAAATAAGCACTTACCTGGCAAGCACAAGGTCTTGAGTTCAATACCTGGTAACACCAAAATAAAAAATAAAAAAAAATAAAAAAGACTTCTTCTTCATATATATATATATATATATATATATATATATACACACACACATATAGATAGATAGATAGATAAATGCATAGTTAATTTTGTGTGGAATAATGCAGACATTCTGAGGAATATTTATAGATAAATTCTTAGAGTAAAAATATTTCTTCCTTATCATCGAAGGCTCTTATTAACATGCTTGATACAATAATTTATGTTAGGTTTTTTTCTGCTGTGTAGTTTATAATCCAAGGAACTATTGTTTTGAGAATTCTCCAAACAGAATCTATAATGTAGGTGATTATAATAATCAAAATAGCAAACTGATATCACGTAAAGAAGCACCAGATTGGGAAATGCAAATTTCCTGGTTGATCAAGCTGGAAATAATGCAAAGAATTATTTTTTATTTTTTGGTCCAATTATGGCAACTCAAAGTAAGCAACATCCTCTAAGAGGAAGTGACCAATGCCATCCAACACAGGTGAGATTTAGCACATAAAGTTTTCTTGTATTTATCTTTTTGATATGGGACTTATGACCCAGGGTAATTATTTAAGAATTGATCTCTTTCATTTTCTCATCTGATACACATAAGAACTAAGATGGCAATCGCTATTCCCCTCTACCCTATCCCTTTGGTCTGATGTTTTCTCCCAAGTTGTGTTAATGTGTTTGCCGCTCATTTTTCCTGGTTGGTCAAGGACAGACTTTGAAAAGGAAAGGATGGGTGTTACCACCTTCTTATTTTTTCAGATAAGGAGTCCAGATTTATTTATTTATTTATTTTTAGAATTTATTTATTTATTTATTTATTTTTCTTTTCCTCCCATAATTTTATTGATAAACAAATAGCAATGAGACAGTTACAAATCAAATTGGTAGGACAG
>NDGM011241588.1:0-12320 GCA_002564305.1 Octomys mimax | reverse complement strand
TTTCTTTTCTTTTCTTTTCTTTTTTTTTTTTTTTTTTTTTGTGGAACCAGGGATTGAACTCAGCCCTTGTGCTTGCCAGGGAAGTGCTTATTCCATGGAGCCATCTCCCCGGCCCCATTTGTAGTTTTTTTCCTAGAAACTTTTACCAAACTTGCACTGGAAGGCCTCGGTGAGCACTTCCGGTCAGGGTGAAAGATAACGTGGAACATCCCCCAGGAAGAGCAGACAGAAGAGCCCAGGCACCCAGGCACTTCAGAATCCTTGGGAGAGTCAACCTTTGTGACTTTGTCATGTGGGGCCATTTTCTGTACCGCAGCCCTCGTGGGCTTTTCCTCAGAAATCCCATGTCTGGTCAGTTGTGTCACACTGAGGTGTGGGCCCTGAGCCCTATCACCTCAGTGACCAGTAATTCCCTGAACTTCCCCTTTGATTGACTGATTTACTGGAGGAAAATTACAGGCTTCTGCTTTCTGCTTCTGCATTTGATTTCTCTGTGTCCTGCCTCTCTAGTGAATGGCTTGCGAAGTATTCAAGGGAAGTAAAGCATGATGGTTCATTTTTTTTCAGGATTCATCAGAATAAATCCTCCTCCTCCAATGTTAGCAGAACGCGGTCAGCAGAGCTTTAAGTTATTTGCAGTAGGCTCAGGTGCAGCGATAGCTCACTCTCAAATGGGGAGTGCCGTATTATCCTTGCTCCTTTCCTCTCCTACAAACTGTTACATGATTTTTACCATCTGGCCCATACATTACAATGTCTTAGAGTGAGAAAAAAATGAATCAGGGATAATCTCAGTCACCAAAGAAGTAAAACTCATGGATATTTGATTCATTAGCTACCAGTGATATCTACAAAATTATCCAAGTTTCTGTTCTATTTTTCATTAAGAATCACTCAAAGCAGAGGCACTCTGCAACCTCACAAGAAATGAGAACATTGTGTGTGAGGAGCCTTGAGCCGTCAGGCTTCCTCTTCTTCCAAAGGCCTTGTAGACACAATTTATACTTCTGTGTCAGACACACACCCTTGAAGTCATCAAACAATATTATCTAAACACATAAAGAGAAATTTCCAGAACTTAAATTCATCTGTGCCACAACTTTGCAATCTTTTGTCATCTGAGCTTATGTCATAAGATATAGATGCTTCCCATTTACCTTTCTAAAGACAGTCCTAGCTCTAGAGTACCATAGTATGCATGTGCGTAGAAGTGAAATTTGTTGGTATTGAATGGCTGAGGTAGCTAAAGATGTTGGATGAGGAAAGTGTATATCCCAAAGCTGGACTTCACAGTGAGAGAGATGGAGAGATGGAGAGATGGAGGGAGAGAGAGGTGAGGAGAGAGAGAGAGAGAGAGAGAGAGAGAGAGAGAGAGAGAGAGAGAGAGAGAGCAGGCATTCAAGAAACAGTGCCATATCTTGCAGCCCATCATGGAAATTATATTCCAAGACCTCTAGTGATGCCTGACTCTGAATAGTCCTAAACCCTATATATGCTACAGTTTTTCTCATTTGTTCATTCAAAAATTTAATGCACTTTTAAAGCACTTATCCATCATGACTGTAGTTTTTGCAGTTTGGGGCCTAATAGCAAGACTAGCACCAATTTCTGTTTCTGTCTCCACCATTTCCCAGGTAGCATATTCATCCTTGGCCGTCAAGCTTAGCAACTCTGCATAGGACTTTCTTTTCTTAGGAAGTGGAGAACTTTCACTTTCTAGTTAATCACTGAGCAGTCTCCTTGTTGTAATTCACAAGCTCCACTACCTTTGCGGTTCAGGGCCATGATTCTGTGAGATGAGGGTTACCTGAGCAGAGCCAGCTTGATCTGTCACAGTCTATCTTGGTGATGGAGCCCGAGGGCTGCTGAGAGACCAACAGGGGGGTCGTGCACCCCACAGATAGCCTGACCCACACATGACTCACACCCAGGGCAGGAGGGAGCTGGACAGCAGCCTTTCATCCTACTGCTTGGAACAGCGTGAAATCTAAACTGATACATTATGTACTTCTGGAATTTTCCATTTCAGATCCTTGTGCCACATATGACCCTGGGGTAATGAAATGACAGAAATTAAAATTGCAGATAAGGAGGGAGGGCTGTCATGACTGCTGTACCTTGAGCATTACACTGAGCATTTTTCGTGTGACTTTAGTTTGATCTTCAGATGAACTGTGTAGCCCATGCTATTACTCTGCATTTTACCTGTAAGGAAACTGAGTCAGACACTTTCAGGAGCATGCTAATACCATGTTGCTGAGTTTCTGACTCAGCCAATCTGACCAGCACTTGCAATGGCAACCACTAAACTATCTTGTGTCCCCATTGGCACATTTGGAAGCTTTAGGATTCATGCAGTGGCTTTGCCATTCATGTTGGAGGGAGCTTCACATAACTCAGCTTCTCTACGCTTCTTATCTGCATGCATAACACACCTATTCACTGATCCATGGGGAAGAAGAAGAAAAGCTGTACAAATGCATTGCTGGTTCACAACGTCTCCATCGGTCATAAATAAGCTGAAACTTCAAAAATGCATTCATTCCTCAAAAGGAGCAAATCTATATATTTCAAGGATTCTGAAGACTTTTCTTCCATCCTCCAGAAGATGAAAAAAAAAAAAAAAGCAGAGTCTCACACAAAGGAAGTGATTCTAATAGAGATAGAGTGTTCCAAGGGGTTCATTCGGGTTGAAAACGCCAGAAGTCAGACACGATGAAGTTCCTAAAAAGAGCCTCCAGAGGCAAAGGCTCTGACAGAGAGGGGAATGCCTTAGCTCCTAGCCCCTGGGCTGCAGGGGTGTGGCCCTGGGAAGATGAGAGCCCAGACTCTGCCTGTGGGCATCACCACTGCTGCAGGGGGAGCAGGGGGTGGGACAGCAGGAGGACATCCAGTCTTCTGTTTGGGATTCTAAGAGCATCTGGATCCCTCTGATGTAGCAATGTCATCCTACACTAGAAAAAATACTCATCAGTTTACAGTAACCCATATCTTCCTCTATCACTGTGATGTATGGAACAGAGCATGCTGTTTTTATTTAATTTTAAGAATGAAATAGCACTTACTCTGCCCATGATGGCAATCTGCTTCTCATCTTTATACTTGAGCAGTCCCATAAGTCTTGCCTGCAGTCTTCTCTTAGCCTCAATAGTCCTACAGAACAAAGCCTCATTCATAACACACTATGAAATGTACGTGTTTGAGGAGTGAATATGTGCTCTGTTAGATGACTTCAACCTAAATTTAAGCCTTGTTCTTTCCCATCCCTCTGGTGTGCACATTTCCAAGTCTATGTATAGAGCAGCCGTTCTTACGATAGGTTCATCTCCCTGACTTACGAACTTCTGAGTATCATTCCTGATGACCACTCTCCTAGCTCACTCATGCTGCCATAATAAAATGCCATAAGCTAGGTGGTTGACAAACAACAGAAACTTCCTTCTTACAGCTCAGGAGGTAGGAAAGGAAGTCCAAGCTCAAGGTATCAACAGATGCAGTATCTGCTCCGGGCTGGCTTCCTGGCTCTTAGACAGCTGGTGCGTCATTGTGTCTTCACAAGGCAGATGGATGAAAGAAAGCACAAATTATCTGATGTAAGGACATTCATCAGATTTTTAAGGACTGTGCCCCAGAAACTTCATACAAGGGTTCCTCTTCCTATCAACCTTATGCTAGGTGTTAGGAGTTCAATATATGGATTTAAGAAATCAGAACATGCAGCTGTTTAGCAACCTTTCACTCTTCTGATGAAACAACAGCTTGCACGTCTCAGATGACCACAGGGATTTTTTTCCTCTTTCTGTCTCTGTCTCTGTGTCTGTTTCTCTCTTTCTGTAAATACATATTCCTGCAATTGAACTCTCCACTGAGGTTGGATCCTATGCCACACTCATTTCTGTACCACTTAGAAAACAGTCTAGTGTATCACAAGTAATAAACACATGTTTGTTCAATAACTATCACACTAACAATAAATCCATGAAGAGCGCTCAATCATTCCTGGTCCTTATTGCTCTTATTGTGGTCAGAGCATTATTCTAGGGTGTTTTGATGCACATTGTGGTAGGAAGATGCACAAGTAAATGCAATAATTGAGAAGTAGGAAAGGGGAATTGCTATAAAGCTGTATGCAAAGCCAAGGGAAGGCATGAGGCGATAATGAACATGGAAGATAGCGAATGCCTGGAGGGCCACAGAGGGGGTCACTTCACCAGACCTGGGCAGGGCTTCATGACAGGAGCTTCAGGTGAAGTACGAGAGAACCCGCTGCCAGCTAGGGAGAGAAGCCAAAAGGCATCACCTGTCTGCATCCCCTCTTACCCTTCCACCCTCCTACAAGTGACCAATCCTAGCCAGAGCTGGAGGGGAAAGCCTGTACTTGTTGAGGGTTGTGAAATGGAGTCCTGAGGCTCTGAACAAGTGAAGCCCAAGAGAGATGGAGCCCTGGAGGGACAAATAAAGATACCCAGCAGGGAGCAAAAGCAAACCTGCTTCTTTAGAAAGAAGAGGCTCATGCACCTAGGAAGAATTCTTGGAACCAGATTAAGATAGGAAAATTGAAGGAGATTTAAAATGAGAAGGGCAGCAATGTTCAGACAGAGCAGATTCATGCAGCTGGTTTGGCGAGGCTTTGGCCTTACAATCCAAGCAGAACAGTCAAAACTCAATGCAATGCAACACAAACAAAAATTGAACTAGAGACTTTTTCATAACAAACAGGAAGTGGAACAAAAAGCAATCCCTATTACTAGAGTCTGTAGAAAGGACTAGTAAAGTATTATGAGATTTTCATAGATTTATTCATAGATGGAGAATTCTGAGGTTGTATAGCTGGCTTGGGCAGAAATAAAACAACTAAAATATGATCCTTAATTCTAGAATCGGTCTAAATTACTAAAGTGAAAAGGACCAGATATAATCCAAAAGTGCAGTCCACCCCTTGACATAGCCAGGCTAGGTGTCAGGTTCTCTGAAAACTCTTTGGTGACCCCCAAATTTGATCTTTGAGAAGCATTTTCAAAATATTTCCTGCAACAAGATCCTGAGACTCTTTGGCCCTCCTGGCATCCACTTATATAAGTGGATTATGCCTTTATATTTTCCTTATTCTAAAAATACTAGTACGTTGATTACTGCGGGTTTCAGTTTTAATCAAATCTCCACAGATAAAGTATGAATCCAGTATTTATTTTCAATCACTATTGGCTAAATGAAGAAAAAGGTCACTTCCACAAGTCGTGGTACTCTACAAATGGGTGTCCATGTTCCTTTCACCCCACCAACCCTCGGCAGATTGCTCTCCTACAGAAATTCTTCAGCCAGCATCTTTTGATGGCAAGAAGCACATCTCAAGACTCACTGAAGTAGGAGAGGACAGGACTGCAGCTGGGGTGAGCACAGCTGATCCAGGCTTGGAAAAGATTCCGCCTCCGCTGGGCACTCGTGCCTTTGTTTGCCTCCTCCCTGCAGAATCTCATGCCATCGTGGGAACGATGGTCACTTACAGGGTGAGACTCCCATCCTTCCTCTTTATCAACCCTGGAGAGAAGCCAGAGTGCCGCTCAGTCTGTGACACAATGTTCTGCATCACAAGTAGCTCAGTGTTAGTTGTGTGCTCATCATGTTAGCTGCAGTAGGGGGAAGAAAAGAGATAAGGATTTTATTAACTCATGAAATTGCTGTATTTCTATGTGTGTATCTCTCTTTCATCATGCATCGAGGCGAAATAGGTATTTGTATGAAGTGCTAGTATTACGAATTATATGGATTTGAGTTGAACTGGAAGCTTGAATAAAATGATAGGAAATAAATGGAAAGGGATAAAAGACATAGGTTTACCATTGCTTGACCACTGCAGTTAATTGGAATACTTTAACTTTGAAGCTCTGAGTTTCAATCTTCTACTCAGAATTCTGTTCTACTCAGAATCCTTCAGCCACTGGGATTGTATATGTAAATGTCATCAGGCCTCAATACCCATCTTGTTAAAATTGCAAAATTCCTCCTACACCCCTTCTTCCCTTCTGTTCCCCTTCTCCTCCCAGTTTCTCAGTTAACTTGGCATGCACAGGTTTTCTTGCCAAGTGATTCAGCCCAGGGACATTGACGTCTCTCAGTGCTACAGAGATAAATTTATTTGCAGTTCCACATCTTGCCTTGAAGATTCTTCTAAAGATTGCAATCTATTCTACCATGCAGTTTGTTTAGTTTCCTGCAAAATAATACATCCATCAGGGCTTTAAATAAAACTGGGGATAGAGGAAGACTGGATTCCTTTTCCTTTCCCTGGTCCCCTACCTCTGTCATGCTGGCCTTAACCTCAATCTGCAAGCAAGGCTGTGCTAGCTCACAGAGAATCCCAGACCTAGTAGAACCATACGGATATGACTACAGGGCCCACATCAATCATACTGTGCCATGACCACTTTGGTATTCAGTGAAATTTCAGTTTCCCTGAGTGTTTTGACAATTACTGGAAGTTTCTCAAGTAGAAAAACAAGCAATTACAGTTTCCCAAGCAGCAACGGTCATATGGTATTTCAAATTGTAATAATGTCCATAGGGATCTTATTGCCAATTTATGTTTCATTAAGCTGACACTTTTTGAGATGCACACATTTGTTTCTTCTTAAACCCACGTATTGCTGGGTGATGTGGGTGTGTGGCACTTCGACGGCGGCATCAGCCGATCTGAGGACATGAGGCTGTCCTCCTTTGATTCTGTTGACCCGTCACCCTCGTCCTGCCCCCAGGAGGGGTGTCCTTGGCCTCTGTTCCTGCCAACCTGGGCCTGTGGCAGGGACCAGCCTCCCTGTCCAGGATTCTCTGGTCACATCTGATGCGGGTTTTGAAGGCCACGCCTCCTTCTGTGGCTGAAACAGTCTTTGAAACTTGGCTCATTTTCTTCAAAGGTTGAGATGTAAGGGATGTTGTTAGGTCTCATATAATTACAGGACATTTAGAGCACAGTAGTGGTTTCTTGGGCAATGCAGTCCTTTCAAAATGCAGCCTTTCTGCTTTCAGTGTCATGTGCTGGCAGCCACATGCTAAGTTCCTTGATAGGAAGAGTTCTCGAGGCCCGAGTATTTCTCTGCCATCCTTGCTGAGTGGCAGCTCCTCCAAGCCACCACCGTGGTCTCCTCTCTCTCAAGTCAGGGAAGTTTCTGGAACTACAGGGGGGAAGTTTACACCCTTCATGTGATCTTTGTCCCATGTCACTTTATTCAACTGAGAAGTTCTGTTAGAACTTTTCTTCAACATCTTGCAGCATGTCTTCTCTCTTTGGCACCTTTGAACACAGCAAGCCTGTATTTTCTATACTTTCTCTATTCCTTTAAATCTTGCTGAATCCTGGCCAGTTCTTTTCTGAAAGATGTATTTGTAATAGCCTTGCCAAAGGAAGCCTGGAATAGCCAATATACACTAACGTTCTTTTTCTATCTTGCTATTTCCCTGAAAGCTGCAAATTGAAGGCAACTATTCTGCCTCCCAAGTTACTAGAGGAAAAGTTTTTCTAGCAGCTCTTCCCAGAATAAACTGGAGAACTGGTGTTTCATGTATCCCAGCCTCTGGTATTTGCCTTCTTGTTGCCGAACCATGAAATCAGAGCCATATTCCAGCTTTACTTTAAAGCAGCCAATACAAAAATCCCAATTTCTTTCTTAGCTAGAATACACTAAGCTATGTATTGATAAACATATTTTCAAATCACAGAGCTTTGACACAGTGGGTTTATTTCTTATTTACTTTGTGATGAAAACAGGTTGGCCATCCATTTTCCACCCCAGAGGGATCCCATGTGCAACTCAGACTCCCAGGTCACCCCAGAAAAGGAGAAGGGTTGCAGGGTACCCAGGATGATTCCAAAGGCCAAGCCAGGCAGGGTGGGTGTATCATCGCCACCTGTATCTGCTGCCTGGGACCCAGATACTGGGCCTACAAGAAGATCATTTTGATACGAGAGCCAAAGTGGGCCCCCGTGAAGAGCTAATGTGAGTGTCTTTCTCATTGACATAGCATAATCTAAGGCAAATCTATTTAGATGAGGTAAAATAAACTCGTACCCACATATTTGGAGGACTGTCTATGAATGGTAAGCTTTCTGTGGACTCTGGAAGAGGAAAATGTGGAGAACGTAGGACATCCACTCTGCTGTCAGCAGCTGCAAGCTCACGATCAGGTGGACAGGTGCCGAGTTCACCATCTTTTGGCCATGGGATCTCAAACAGATTAGTCAACCCCTGGGTTCAATTTCCTTGTCTGCAAAATGAAAAACAGAAAAGTTGCTACATCAGAAGACTATATATATATAATATGTACTAAGTGGACATATAATACATACAAGTGTTAATATATTGTATGCATATATGTTAGTTAGAAAAAGTAATGAATGTAAGTAAGTACAGTAGAAGGTTATACAAATGTTGCACAGAAAAGGTTTACAGTCAGCACAGAGATGCCAGGACATGAGTAATGTTCCATTTTTATTAACCCTACTACATTGCTGTGTCAGATGTATACATTTTTAATTCTAACCCACCCATCTCTAAGGCCACCATGATGTGTATTCTCATGACTCATTGATGCCACTTTCCTGTAGCTCATTTAAATGAGGAGTGATTTATTTTAGTTTCTATGATAAGTGAATGGAAAACGTTATTAATAAAAGTTCCGTATATGGGTCTAATCTGGTTCGCACCTATGGAATACCCTTCCTAAAGACAATAGAGGAATTATAGGATTCATGACTGCCAGATTTATCAGGAACACCTTTTATGAGAAAATATCAACTTTGATTCATAAATTAATTTATTATTTTACCAAAATTAACAAGCATTTAATATGTACCAGAATGATCTAATATATATATATTTTTTTCCTGATGGTGGTAGGAGTATATTACGTGCTAGGAAAGAAATATTATCCACATCTTTATGACCATGAAATTCACGTTTGCAAAGGGACCTGAGGTGTTGGAGGTAGCAAAGGAAGAGATGCACGCGATTGGCACCCAGGGCCATCTTCTGGCGGAGCTCACACTTCCTTCTGTTTCCTGCTGTTGAAGGCCTCAAAACGGAAACATCAAGGAAAGCTTAAAAAAGGGGTGACTAACAAAAATGTAGACTGGGGATGGAGAAACAGAGACAATGTTGTAGCCTAGAGCAGGTAAAAATTGAGCACAATTACCACCTCTGACCTGAAGAGGAAAGAGGGAGTCATCACAGGAAGTGAGAGACAGAGAAACAGAAAGACAAAGAGGCAGAGACAGAGACAAACTACCCTTCAGAAAGTGAACTTGGTCCCGCCCATATGGAGGTAGCCAATGAGACTGCACAGGGGAGAAGCCCAGGCAAGAAGGACTCAACACTGGCCTTCCTTTGATCTCCTTGAACATTCTCATTGACCAAAACAAATAAAGCTGGAGGTCATGGGACAAACAGATACAAATGTTTCTCATGTACTGAGTAAGCTGTATTCCTGAGATGAGGTTGTTAAATGAATTGATTGTTAAATGAGAACTCATATGTAGCATGTAGGTTACAATACCCAGAAAAGAGAAATGGTCAAAAGAAACTCCAACTTAATGCCTTTGCTTTTATTTGCATAACTCTCACAGTCACTACTGTGATGTATATAAGAACATAAAACTACAATATTATCCAGTACAGTTAGCAAGTGGTACAGTACTGTATATACCAAGGTGCACTGCACCAAAACAAGTCATGGAGGCTCTATGGCCTCTTGGTCATAAGCCCCATCATGAAACAGGTAGATCATTAAACATGGAATATCTGTATTTAGACTTCAGTGTCCCAAATAATACATGAGTAAAAGAAAAGGAAGCATAATTTTGACCATTTTGGAAGAAATGAAGAAATCCAAAGTAGAAATGCACTGCATGACTCCAAGGTTGTATCAGTTGGGTTCATTAGGGAAACAGATTTAATGTAAAACATATACATACACATGATACATCGAGGATATACGAAGTAGGCTTAAAGTGGCCACCTTCAAAATCAGGTGTGGAAGAATACAAAACAGCCATCTGCGTGCTGGAGGCCCAGGGTATCCAATCAAAAGTCAGAGCCTGGCATGCGCCACAGAGCTTCATGTGATGCCATGTCAGAAAGCTGAGTGGTGTGCATTGGAGGCTGCAGAATTTGCAGCTAAAAGCCTACGGGAACTGGAGACCAATATCCTTAAGCCACAGTGAAGACGAAAGCTCCTAGAGAAGCAAAGAAGGACTTCCTTTTTCTTTCCCTTTTTATTCCATCTAAGCCACAAGCCTATTGGCTGGTGCCACCCACGTCTGGGGTGGGACTTGCCTCCCACTTGTTAGTCATCCAAAGACATGCACAAAATCTTCCAGGTGTTTCTTAACTCATTCATTGCTATCACAATTAATAATCACAGAGATGGCAAAGGAAATGGCCAGAATAACCATTAAAAATGATACACTCGGGACAACCTGCTCAGGTCCCTCTTCTGTCCCTCTCTCAGACAGCAGCTTTCCTTTCCTTAATAAATATTCTGCTCTTAATAAAAATGATTTACTCACCCAATCACAGAGCACCTTATCAAAAATCATTAATCAGGATGTTATAATAAATCCAACTTAATAGTCACAGAAACAATTCTCTTTTATCATAAATATTATCTCAGTTTGTTAGCATTGACTTTGTTTCAGTAGAACTGGTGAACAAGCGTAGTAGGTTGAGGAAAAAATCCGATGTGGCTGCAACACTGAGCTCACCAGAGCATAGCCGAGCGAGGCAGGTAGAGCAGAGACATCTCCCTTCTGCACGATTTCAGCTACCACTGGAAAAGGTGACTGTGATCAAGTGACAAAGCACCCAAGGGAAATCAGCAAGTCAGACATAGAGAGAAGCAAAGAAAGTGAAGGTGCATGCTGCATGCCTGGCTATTTTTGCTTGATCACAGCAAATCAAGGCCGAAGTAGCAGGCGAAAGCACTTGGCATCATTTTTCTAATCAAATCTCCCTTTCTGTATCAACAGCCTTCAGCTTCTTATCGAAGTCCTCACTGGCACTTACCATCTGTGTGGTCCTCACATCTCAAAGTTTTACAGATTTTTTTCAGCATCTCATACACTGCAGGCTTGTTCCGCTTCGACAGACCAGTTCTTCAGCACAGAAATGATTAATGGATCCTGCACAGTGAACTAGCAGCTTGTTTGGTATTTCTGACCTGGCTCCTTTAAAACTCATTACTGGTACCTATTGGACCTTGTCTAATGGATTTAAAATAGATTTCACTCCTGTTAACATGATTCTGCTCTTATGTAATCTGGATTTCCATGTACCTTGCTTACGTGCTGTTACTTGTCATTGTTAGGCACTACCAATAGACTTGTATATTTTTAAAAAGTCAATATTCAGGGCAACAATGTATCAGGTTCCATTTAGAAAAGAAAGCACATAGTAGAAAGTACAAATTAACTTGTCTACACAATAGTCTTTCTGCACAATGGCCTTTAGACATAAGTAAGCACTTTTGAAAGTAGAATTTATATGTTTAATACTACAAATGAAGCTGAAGCAAACACTAAATTACTGCCCTGGACTATGCCCCTTAATGGACACTGGTCTTTTTGTTTGTTTTTGTTCAAGATATTTTCCACATGCTCTTGATGAGGGTCTGAGCATGCGCTGCCTCTCTCTTCCCACAGGACATGTTCCAGCCTGGCCAATCAGATGGAGCTCTTGCTCTCACCACTCTGATTGGCTCACCCATAGTCATGTGACTCAAGAACAAGGCCAATCCCTTTTTTTCAAGATTTGGTATGTCCTCCCTGGAGAGACCTTATATCTTTCTTCTTCTGGAGGAGAAACAATAACGATGACAGCTGATACTGATGCCCTTCTAACCACATGGGAGGCATCCACAGGAAACAGTAGCTCAGGAAGGAAATCATTTCATTTAACACAGGAGCAAAAAGAAATGTTATTACCAATCCTTTCTCTGCTGACCATGGTGTAATATCTAGAATCTTCTTGTGTTCCTGTATGACTCATTTTTCTAATTTAATGCCAACCTGCAGGCCTTATACATCCCATAGTAAAAAGAGCCCTATGCCCAAGATTCCACTTTGTAGAGGAAGAAATCTGGGGTTAACAGAAGGAGAGATAATTGTGAATGACAGGGAAACAAACAAAAATAAAAACAAAAATTAAAACTGAAGCCATAGCAATAAGACACATCTTATTGAAAACAAATTATAATCAAACTTAGTGTTTGCTTAAAGAATTAAAATGGAAGGCAGATGGTGTTTTTAAAGACTTACAATGCTTTATGCTTTT
>NDGM011241558.1:5574-16462 GCA_002564305.1 Octomys mimax | reverse complement strand
GAACTTTAAGTCCTTACAGAATATGATGAAAAAACATTAAAAAATTAGAATATATTTTTAAAACTAGGCATAAAGAAATATATAATTCTTATGTTTACACACAAGTCCAAAAATCTAACCATATACTACCTTGAAGCAGGACAGTCCCACAACATACAAATGTTTTGAATTGATTCAAAACTGAAAAGGATAGCAACTTAATTTTAATTTTACATTTGAGATAGATTTAATTGTACTTAAAATCCCCAAAATGTGGCCAAGAATTTTTCTGAATTTCATTCTAGAGAGTATTATTCTCAAAGATTCCACAATCACATACTAGTATGATTTTTACAAACACAAATGCAAATATAATATTATGTTTTAGATTGAGAATGTTCCTTTAAACTCTCATGTGCTCAAAGTTGGGTATTTTGAAAGGCGATTTGATCTCAGGGCTGCCTGACTCGTGTGGGTCAGTATGGATATGGATATATGGATATGGTATGTTTCCCTTCCTAGCTCACCCCTTTCTGTTTAATGTCTACCATACCTCAAAGAGTTTTTCTCCATTATGCCTCTCTATTAGGCCATTGCTGCCTTGGAGCCAGCAGATGGTAGACTGAAACCTCTAAAAGCTGTTGGCCCAAGTAAGCCTCTGCTCCTGTAAACTGTGGGTGCTTGGTGTTGCATCCAATGATGGGAAAAGGACCAGGACGTATGCCTTGGTTTGTGCTTTCTCAGTGTGTACATCTATGTGTGTGTATTCACAAATACTTCTTTTACTTTATCCATTTCTTTTTTCAACTATTGTGGTCAAAGTAGCCATATCTGGTAAGTGAATAGGAAGGCAGCCCCAACTGTTTGTCCTTACTGGAGGTCCAGACTACTGAGAAGATGATTGGGGTACTCCCACGACCATGGAGGATCAGGTGGGGCTGATGTTTTCAAATAGAAGGGTCTGACTGCATCCAGTGCTTTTCCAAAGTTCCTAAGGATTCAACAGCTTGATAAATAATTTAATAATGAAACTCTTTGAGGAGGTCTTTAATATTTAGTCTGAACACCGACTCAGATATGCCAGGATTCCAGTGTCTGTGCTGGAGTAACAGGCAGGGTGATGGCAGCCTAGCCTGTAGTCTTCTTTCTGCCATCTGTCCCTTTCATCTTTCTTCTTCTGTTCTATTTATTTATTTATTTTGGAAAAGAGGAGAAAACAAGATGAGAAGGAAGGAAAATGGTAATGGCACATTAAAGAAGCTATGACAGCTTTGCCTTAGAACACTGGTGCATTTTGAGTGACCTTGGTACAGTGATCAGCCTTGAAGAATACATTAGAAAACATATTTACACCTTTGAAATTCATATCCAGAAAAATGTGGCCCTTAAAGATTTCCAGTTCGTGGTAGTTCCCATACATAAAACGTAATGTTAAATGCAATATGAAACTGGGGAAAGACTAAGGGTTTGCTGCATGAAGACTTTGAGCTCAAATCTTCACTGGTCTTCCTACTATCTGTGATAATTTGATAGATTGCTGAGGCTTTATAATTATTGGTTTTTACATCTACATTATGGAGCCAATAAATTCTGACTATAGAAGATGGAGGATCAGGGTCTTGATCCACAGTAGTTTCTCAATAAGTATTTGTTCTTTCCCATTAAACAGACATCGGTATGATCTTTAATCTTCATATTCTTTAATCTAAGAAATGAATGATAATGTTTATTGAACATTAACTATGTTCCAGATACTGAGCTAAGTGCTTTCATACATTAACCCATTTAATTCTTAACCACTTTATAAATTAGGAACTATTATGAACTTCATTATCTGGTCAGGGAAAATGAGGCATGTAGAGTTGCGGTAGTGTGCCTGATGTCGTAAATGACAATTTGGTTTGCTTATCTTATTTTTTGCTGTTATTTACAGCACTTTAGATTTCTTCAGACTGTATAAATTTCAAGCATTTATTTCAAAGCTGTATTATACGAAATTTTAGAGAAATATTTTCACCAAAGTCATGGAGTAGCTAATGAAAATATTTATTATAGTTTAAACCAAAAATGTCTCCCAGGGGCCGGCCTGATAGCTCCGCGGATTAAAGCGCGTGTTTTGGCAGAGCGCAGTGGCTGGGGTTTGATCCCCGGTGTGTTGTGCCAGCCCTGCTGCTGAGGCACACTGAGATGGGGATTGAGACTGAGTGTGGTAGCACGTGCCTGTAATCCCAGCGCTTGGGGGACTGAAAACAGGAGAATCACTACAAGTCGGATCTACATAGTGATATCCTGAACACCCTGTAGACCCTGCCCTAATTTTAGGGGAAAAAAAAGTCTCCCAAAAGCCTTGCGTTAGGAAAGTGATGGGGCCAAGACGTTATAGTGTTCATCTTGTGCAATCCGCTGGTGAACTCATTGCTGAACACGTTGCAGCTGCTGGCAGGAGATGGTGCACCGGAACTTAACTGTGAATGCCTTTCCTTCTCCTGCTCCTTCCGGGTCCTGCTTCCTGGCAGCTGCAAGACCAGCAGCCTTCCCCCGCCCAGATGCTTCCCATGCCAGTTCTGTTTGGGAGCCAGGTGAGACCTTTAAAAGATGCTAGTTAAAATAAACCTTCCCTTCTTTAAATCCTGGGTGTTAGACATTGTTCTTAGTAACAAGAAAGTGACTGCGGTAGAATCATACACATTCTACCAGTTCATTTTTGAATGAATTATGATTGATGAACTAGCAGAATGGCACTTCAACTAACCAATGAGAAACCTGATTTCAGGTTGCAGCACTACGATTTGATTGATCTCCAGGCTGCCAAGTGGTATCTATTCCTCTACAGTTCCCTGAAAAGCAGTCAAAACATGGACTTCTCTGAACTCCACATATTTAATTAGTGGAGCTAATCCCAGTATCCCCAAATTACTTTAATATACATGAGGACTTTCATTAGGAAATACGCTAAAAACATTTCTGCCACATTAAGACATAAAAAAAACCTAGTTTTTTTTTTTTTATTCAGATGAAAGAATACACTTCTGAAAAAGAACCAGTTAAATATACTGAAGAGATGAACTAAAGAAAGATGACAATTCCTATATATCAAGTTTCTACTAAGTGGAAAATGGTTCGTTGTTTTTGTTTGTTTGTTTGTTTGTTTTGTTTTGGGTTTTTTTGAGTTTCTGAATTCTATAGCCATTCACTTTCCTTTGGAAGTCTGTATGTCTATGTCTCTCTGTCTTTCTGTCTCTGTCTCTGTCTCTGTCTCTGTCTCTGTCTCTCTCTCTCTCTCTTTCTCTCTCTCTCTCTCTTTCCCCCAAGGGAGGGATGGAGACAGAAACAGACAGAAACAGAGACAGAGACAGAGACAGAGACAGAGACAGAGACAGAGAGAGATTGATTGGAGGCTAGGTGAGATGGTTGTGAATTTCTTTCTTTTTTTTCTTTGGTTGTGAATTTCTTTAAGCCCAGATGAACCTGGTGATTCTCTCAAATTTCCTCAGATGTTGGCCTGAGGACATTTCTCTCTGACCTGAGACTAATGAATTTGATGACTGATTGTACTTCTGTCCAGTAAGCTGCTAGAGGAGAGATATGAGTCTCTCTGAATCTCTTATCATCGTGTACCTTATAGCTTTCTTTTATTTCGGGCACCATCATTGTGTGCCGGCCCTTCAATCATCACTTCTAGTTTCACATTCAAAGCTCTTACTGAAAGGTTCCAAAATGTCACACAGATAAGATACATGGGTGTGTGGAAGAAATAGAGAAGCCCTTGCTCTATTTGTATTCACTCTAATCCTGCCACTGCAAAGACATTGACGCATACTGCTTTTTGGTTGGCAAGCTACGACAATTTTCCATGAAAAATTTTTCAGAAAAATAACTTCTTTAAGGTCCTGGTAAACACCTTTGTCACAGACATGCATATAGGTACATCTGAAAAAAGTCTTTTAAAAAGTATATTGACTTATTTGTTGACTATCTGATTAACCAACAGATCTTAATATATTCTACATTCAAGAAACTAGGGGCTGGCTTTTTCCCCCCATTGCATATGTACTTCATTTTGGTTACTGCTTTCTAATTTTATTGTTAGATGCTCAGAAAAGCTTGTATGTAGTGTGTAAAAATAGTTTGGGACCAGTTTCTTTCGAAATCAGAATTTATGCATCTTTGTGTATTTGTGCCTTTGAAAGAAAGAAAATCAAGATAAGTCTGATATTCCCATTATCTATCATAGCAGTTAGAGCCTTTTTCTTTCACCTGATGTGACCTTTGCTTTCCTTAAGAATATAAGGAACACAAAACGTTTTCAGTGTGTGCTAGGTTCTGTGTAAGGATGGTACATTGAATGTTTGGGGCATACTTCTCTTTGATTAACTCTCCCTATTCTAACTTTACTCCCTTCCCTTTCCTCTTGATTCAACATGTTCAGAAGTGTCCCATATATAATTTTATGACTCTTGTCCTTACAAATTACCTAAACTCTGTGACTCCTGCATCATCTAATCCTCACTTCACAGATTCTCATAATCTCAGTACACCTCATATAAAATCCCAATCCACTAATATATTTTAATCACCACTGTATTGCATTTCATTAGCATTTCATCCTAGGGTACCATTAGTGACAAATTTTAAGAGTTAAAACATTACTTTGTTTCAGAATTTATCCATATTTTATCTAGGCTATTGGTAATCCAACTCTAAAGTTCTTTATAAGACTATACTTTTCAATCATTTTTAGTATCAACTACTATGGCTTGAGTTTTCAGAAAAATAGACTCACTGACATACCTTACCACACAGGAGGTTTCCTGTTGGATACTCTTGAAATTATTACCTGTGAAGAAAAGGAAGGGAATGAGAATTCAACCTAGAAGTGGGACTGTGGTTCACCCAGAGGCTTCTGCTGACTCTTGGAAGTTGCCTTTTGGCATTTGTCACATGACACAGTGATGAGGCTGAACAATTTCTGTCCCTACATCAACCAACTATGGCCGCAGCCTTCCCCCAGGAAGAGCACGCTTTTTGGAGAAGTTGATTCTCTCCAGTAGAGGTAAAGTGGCTGAGGAAGCTGTATCCTTCAGTTTTAAAGCATAAGCATGTGATGGTATAACACAGACACGTCTCAATTATATGGAGATAGACTCTACAATCGATGTCTCTTTTAGATTTTTTAAAAATAAAGACCTTTTTTCATTTTATGCTCATATTGCTCTTATTGTATTCATGTTCATAATATATTTTTGCAAAACTTATTAAAACAAGCTTCTCTCTCTTTAGTCATCTCACAAGGCCGTGTTTAACTGCAAAGGAAGCCTCATGCTGACAGACATGAGTATCAAGAAGTGAAGGGATATCTTAGAATACAGAACAGAGTCAGTGTAAAATATTCCTTATGGAAATATAAGTATACACATATTGTTCCTATTTGAGCCGACCTTATTTACATATAGAGATTCATTTTTGTGTCCCAAATAAAAAATAATCTGCAGTGAAATTTTCTTTTGTATGCACTTTTTCTATGCTGGACTTAATTATATCATTGAGCAAATAATGTATTTACTAAAATTTGTGAAGTTTTTCTTACAAAAATTTATTATATCTTTCTTCAATTTTCCCTTTTTCTATATTGACTCTAATTTGTTTGATTATTCATTATTTGTTTAGATGCCAGGCTTGAGGAAACAAATTCAGTGGCATCTCCATGGTGCCAAGAATATTCCTAAAACTTGAAATAGAAAAGCTCAGTGACAGAAAAAGTAAACATTGTGATTTAATTAAAGATTTTCTGGTTTTATTACACAAAATAGACACAAAATCATCTATGCATATATATGCCTATTGACTAAATATTCTTCTGATAAAGTTTTAAATTATTCAACTATTATTGTCAGTAAAATTTTTTTAAAAATTAAATCTTTGATTTATTTATTTGGTGCAGGGTCTTACTATACAGCTTGGACTTGTAGTGATCCTGCTGTCTCAGTCTCTGCAGCGCTGTGAATACAAGCATGCACTGCCATGCCCAGTTTCCCTGCAGGTACAGCACACTATGGAGTCAGGCCAGCACATGTGGTACCAAGGATGGAACCTGGGTCCTTGAGCTTGTCAGGCAGGTGCTTAGACCATGGAGTATCTCTCCAGCCCAGGAGAAAATTATTATTTGTATCTTATTTTTTTAATCTCCAAATTTAATGACAGTATTTAGCATTTGAAATTTTTATTGTACCTACTCGTTCATTTAATAAAATAGTCTAAAACAGTAAGTCATTTCAACATGCATTTTTAATCAAGGTAAAGAATAAATGTAATTTATCCCATATGGCTCAAATTAAATGATCTTCTTTTTGTTTTTTTAATAGAAAGACAATGCAAATTAAAAAAATTAGAAATGATACAGAATGTCACTAAATATAAGAATTTAACAATGGTTATTAAGTTGCATATTGTATTTAAATTAGTTGTTCAGATTATCAGACATAAACATGTAAAATTAGTCAAAAAATTAAAAGAAGAAGGAGAAGGAGGAGGAAGAGGAAGAGAAGAAGAAGGAGGAGAAGAAAAAAGATTAGCTGTTCCTTTCAATAGACCTGTAGAAATCAGCCATACAATTATCTAGGCAATCCTGTGTATATATATATATATATATTTTGCTACAACTTGAGTTTAGTTTTAAAATTTATTTTGATTGTTGGATTTCAGACTTAAAGTCATTATATTACAAAGACTTCTATGGACATTTTACCTGGTTTTCCAAAATGTTAGCAGTTGTGTTATTTGAATTATATATCTCTCCATACATCTCTTTCCTTCTGTTAGGTACATTTAATTCTTTTGTGAAATCTTAGAGAGTAGACTGCAGACCTTTTTCCCCCCTACTATCAAATACTTCAATGTTCTGCTATAGACTACCACTCTCTTCCATAACAACTACAGCATTATTGTCAATGTTAGAAAATAGATATTGATAAACCCATCACAAATGTGAATGGTGCCTTCTTGTGGCTGTCATGTAAGTGGGTCCCCCGTACCTGAGGCAGCTTGGGTGGGCCGTCAGGATGGAAGGAGGACAGCCAAGCAAATAGGAAGATAAGAGCTGTCATTACGGAGCTTGATGGACCAGAAGTGCTCAATAAATTTTAATTGAATAAGTTACATCAGAATTGCCTTTGATGTTCTATATGGTTTATAAAATGTATAGCAAATATGTAAATTTCCATACACAACTTTACTTTTTGTAAAAATATTTAGGGTGATAAGCAAGTGTAATTACACAGGTAACACTGTAAGGTAATATTATAAAGTTAATGCCACTATTCTTATTTGCAGAAATCTTCAACAGAATGGAAGAATATTCTATTTATTTGTTTAAGTTTTCCTATATCAACACATCGTCACTTTTTGTCACAACATACATTGAAGTAAAAATACACTTTCTGAATCTGTGATCTGCATACAAATGCAGCCTTCTTTCAGATTTTGTGACTCTTTTCCAGCTGCTTTGTGATAGGAAGCCAATTATGTTCAATATATCATACAGAGGAAGCAATTGCATTCGTCTTCTTGGGTGCTGAGAAATTGGATAAGGCTGACACTTGGCACATTGTGCTGTGATAACAGCTAATTTTTTAAAAGGCATAAAATATAGGCTAGTTGAATTGAACTCATTTGTTTTTAAATTGTTAGAAATTGTGTTACCTTAGATGTTTTCATGTGACAAGAGGGAGTGAAAAATTAATTTAGAACTCTGTTCTTAATGTAAAATGGATACTAGGCTCATTCAATTAGAATAAGATACTTCATTCCAAAAAACAAACAAACAAACAAAAAACCAAAACACCAATTTCTGGAATCTTATGAGCAGCTTCAGATGGAACCGGGTCTTTGAGAAACTGTAGAAATATTAGTGAGCTTAATGTTTCACTGAATTTTGTTTAAAGATAATGGTTCTTTCCCTTTTGTTGTGTGACGTCCAGTATCCACTTGACTTCTCTATGTCTTCATTGACACATTCTATCAGAAAGACCAGTCACATTTTCAAGATAAATTGCTCAATTATAAATGCAAGAGATATGTTTCCATTCATTTATTTTTGTAATATCCTTGCCAAGAGAGAAGAAACACTGTCCAATATTTTCAGTGTACCATGTTTGTGTTGAGAATTCAAGTATTGGGCACACCAGTGGCCCAGGAAGATCTTCACTTGAACCAGGACTTGGAAAGAACTTGCTACATGGATGTGTTCAAAGAGGGGTGACAGTCATCCAGAGAGTGGCAAGTAAATGATAAAGAAAAGGAAAATGTGATACATTGGGGCAATTATATGTGATCCAGACTGTCTGGAGGAAGATATGGAAATATGTTTTAATTTTTCTGAAACCAATCGGGAAATCAATCTGTTGTCTTCAGGTGGATATTCATAACGGTACTCACCTATTTTCAGAAATGTCCAGGTTTGGATGATAAAGTATATAGTCACTTGGAGATAAATGGAGATAAATGTGAACAATATGGAAAATGGGGCCAAAGAGCTAGACAAGGATTCTATCCTATAGCCCTCAGAAGTCAGAGCACTTCTGGAATCCATTTGAAGACAGCAGAAAGCTTCTATTTAATTTAAATTAAAACAGACACAAAACATACAAGTCTTCTTCTGAAGGATCAAACACTAATGAAAGCGGGGGGGGACATTTTATTGAAGAATCCCTTCCTGATAACTCCAATTCATGGCACAGGACAGCATTGGAAACACTGGCTTTTGTGTTGATTTATTTATGTCTACATATAATATAAACTAAAACTTTTCAACTTGACTAATGATTATTAAATATTAAGATATGTTTAAATTTATCTTAGCATATTTGTTATATAAAACAATTTTTCTTGTGTATTGCTTTCAGGTATTTATTGGAAGTACTGCATATTAATGAAATTAAGAAGCATAAGAAACTACTTGGAAGAGCCATCTTGTGTGCCACACAGATTTTTTGGTAAGAAAATAAAATTATTTAACATCAAACAAAAAATTAAAACCAAATCTCAAGGTCTTCTTTCCCCCTAGATGAAGTTCTACAACTAAACTCTCACGTAAGCCCACAAATCCCCTGAGATCTGCTATCCTTTGCCACCTCTGTAGAGCCTCATCTCACCTAGATTTCATTAAGGCTCTGCTGTGATAAATGTGTCCTCCAATTACTCCAGAGATTTCCGTTCAGGCTGTGGAAAATGGATAGTGTAAATGCTGTGGAGCACTGACCATTTCATAATAACAATTCCAGTGCTGTCTCCCAAAACTCATTTACAATAGAGTAAATACCAACTGCTGGTCCATGCCAAGAATTTTGCTGCTGCAAGAGTAACACATGGGCTAAGCAAATACAAATGCACATAATATAAGGCCAGAAATATATTTGCACGTGGAGAAGTTTGGATTTCACAGCTAAAATAGAAGCACTGATCTGTCTGCTTTATTTCTTTGCGTGTTATATTACTTCAGTTGTTCTCTCAGGCACAGCTTGATTTTCCCTCATAAAATATTATTTTGTGTTCTTTTACATTAAGTTTCTTGGGAAAGAGATGAAGAAGAATGCAAGCTTGAGAGAATTGCTGCTGTTGCCTGAATATAGAAGCGCAAAAAGCAGGAAGTAGGATAATGATGGTGTAAAGTGTAATTTGGAGATCTCAACATATCTGCTGACTGTTTCTTCGAAGTAGGTGAAATTGTTTGATCATCCAATAAGTTGGTTCAGTACCAAACTTTATTAGCCAACATTCAGCCATTTCTTTTGTTTTAGGCATTCATTGTCTTTTCTGTTACTGACTTATGTTTATACTGATAGTAGCTTGTGTGGCATAGATACCACAGAATACAAATAAGGGGATAAAAAGGAGTGAATGAAAAAAATCTAGAATCTATGTCAGTAAATATCACAGTAACATTGGAAGTAATAAAGGTATATACTCCATTAAGTCACTACTTTCACAAATGACCGATATTTTTATTTCTGCAACATTCAGATGGAAAGAAGGTACTTTTAATTACAGCAGCCAAACTTAAAATATAAGCCTCTAAAATTCCTTATAAAATCATTATATATGGTAAGCTGAAAGGTAGGACTCAAACTCATGGGACGTACTATGTGTTATTTAGGATGGCAAGGATTAGTAAAAAGTACAGTACCAATACTGAAGAGAATGAAAATGCTAGGCTAAAACAAGACTATTTTGTATCCATGAAGTTTGAAATATACAGAAAAACAAAACATAGAATATTTGGTATGGTAAGTGGTAGAGAATGTGTTGTTTTTGTATACATTTTAGTGAGTGGAAATAATATAATTTTCATAAAATAAATTACTTCTGATGGCTTCAAATTTCTGTCATTTCTCTTTATGAACTTCAGCATTACATTTGGAGACTATAATTCATTAATAGAGGCTTGGATTTTTATTTCAAGATGAATTTATTTTATTCTTTAGATTTAATATTTTCCACATCTCATTCAGAATCCACAAGATTAAGGTGACTTTCTCATTATAAATTATAATATATTGAATTTTTATACTATCATAAATAGATTAAAAGCGACAATAGCTAATGACATGCATTGCTGCATTGTTCAAAAACATAGGGGCCAGGGAGATAGCTCAGCAGTCTAAAAGCCTGTCTGGCAAACACAAGGACCCAGGTTCGATCCCAGGTAACTCATGCCATGCTGGCACTGGAAGCCAGGGCTTGCTGTGCCGGCCACTGAAACCAGGCTTGGTGGCACATGCTTGTAATCCCAGCAGTCAGGAGGCTGAAAGAGGAAGACCACTATGAGTCTGAGCTGCATAGCAAGACCCTTTACCAAATACATTAAAAAAAAAAAAATATATATATATATATATATATATATATATATATATAT
>NDGM011241541.1:0-22523 GCA_002564305.1 Octomys mimax | reverse complement strand
GGCCACACACAAAATAAATAAATGAATGAATAAATAAATATTAAAAAAAAATTAAAAAAAAAATTTTAGGGGTAAAATGACTCAAGTAATAAATTCTGAACTTTAATGTGAATCCATAAAAATTATATACTGGCTTTATAAGGGAAAATATATTGGTAAAAACCTAGATAACAAATTTTGTAAGTTAGTTAATGACATAATTTTCAACGAGACTTTCAAGAATTTAAGAAGAAATGATAGGTTGAGTAGATCTCTGTTCAAAAGGAATGACATAAAATTTCCTACTGAGATGGAAATATCCCATTAGATCATTTGGTTTAATGAGGACATAAGGGGTTATCAAAATGGAGTGTTTTAGCATAAACATGACAATAAAAATAATTCTACTGATTGAAAAAAATCAGAACCTCATGAATGTTAATCCTCTACTGGTAGAACAGATTTCCCTTTTTTTTTTGTTTTTTTCAGAAAATAAGGCAATATCATTTTTTGTTGCTTCCATTTTCACTAATTTCTGCCCTACCTGGCTTGCCTGAATATGCCAAAACTATACAAAAAGCTCTCGTTTCATCTTAATTGGGAACTAGAAATAGAGAATATCTCAAAGGATTTCTAACCCACCACTGCAGGCATGAAGTGTTTGGAATGCTCTGGTCAGGTTTTGGATAAGAATGTGAAGTGTATATGTTCGAATACCCTTATATCTCTACAACCTTCAGGCCAAGATGGCCACAACTGTGGCTGAACAGGAAGTCTGTGCCCTAAATGGGGAAAGGCTGACCCAAACCGTTGGAAGCTTCCATGCAGGCCATGACAGTACCCAAGACACTGCCCCTCAAACTGGATCTATTCAACGAGACTGCAAGTTTTTGCTTTGGCACTTGGACAGAAAATACAAATCCCAGGAACCCCCAAAGGAATACTGCCAATGTTCTTTAGCTACTTCTGGCATCCCACAAACAGTGAATTCATCCTGTCTCTCAAGATTATAATTTTAGGACAATGAGAATTATGCAGATTCCTTTAGTCACTTTATTCCTCCAAGACTGAGTTTTTTGGAGGTGTTTTATTTTGGGCCTTTTAAAAAAAAATCATTTATTTATTTGCTTATTCATTTGGTACAAGGTCTTGCTACACAGCTCGGAATCATAGTGATCCTCCTGTCTCAGCCTCCCCAGTGCTGGTATTACAGGTGTAACCACCACAGGCACACCCAGAGTCCCGGAGCTGGCATGGCTTATGATACCAGGTATCGAACCCAGGTCTTCATGTTTTCCAGGCAGGCACTTAAACCTCAGAGCTATCTGCCCAGCCCTTCTGGGCGTTATTTGAGACAGGACCTCACTATGTAGTTCAGGCTGACCTCAAGCTCACTGTGTGGGCCGGGCTGACCTCAAACTTGTGACAATCCTTGTGCCTCAGTCATCATGCCTAGCCTTATCTTCAATACTTGGTTTATGCCTTTTTTTCCACAAAAATTGTTGCCTACTCTAATTAGCCTACATTTTTTTCTTTGGTAATTCTTTGTGTTTGTTCTTAAAACTCTAAATTCAGTTTCAAATCACTTTTCTACATTACCTATTCATGTTTTCCCATTCATTCCATGGTGGTATCTCTTCTCCTTGTACATATTTGTGCAATAATCTTTTTATTGAGGTAAAAATTACATTTTCTAGAAGGCCTAGATTTTAAATATACCTTTCCTTGAGTGTACAGATGTTGATCACTTCTCCAATAAAGATACAGAATATTTCCCTCTTGCCAGAAAATTCTCACAAGAATCTTGTCAATTACCCACCTTCCTTCAAATCAAACATTTTTAAGTTTCTGCCTCTGTCAATTAATTTAGCATAATCTAGTAATTTTTGTTAATGCAACCACATCATCTGACTTTATTGTGTTAGCTTAGTGTTGTGTTTCTGAGATAGTTGAGGATATCCGTGGTATTGCGTGTGTTTTACTTTTTTGTTGTTAAATATTATTTTATTGTATAGATATACCACTTAACACTTGGGTTGTTCTGAGGTGTTTGTTTTAGTAATAAATTGTTTATAAATTTTTATGTATAAGTCTTTTGTGAACATAAATTTTCTTTTTTTTGGATCCAGTGATTAAGGGCCTGGAAATTAGCTGACTATAATAGAGTAACAGGAGAGAGAAGACAAGATTGACTTGGGGAGTACACAGTGATGGGGAGCAAGGGCTTGTGGCCCAACACATACACAGGTGCCAAAACTATGGCACCAAATTTTGCAAAGCAAAGACTTTATTATGGGATTGACCAGCAAAGAGAAAAGGAGCAGAGTTTAGCCTGCCTCCTCATCAGCTGGTATGAGGGGATTTTCAGGGAGGGAAAGGGAAGAATCTGCCAGTTGATTGGATGGCGAGAGAGGAAGTGTTAGGACACTGCAGGCACAGAAGGTCATCACACCTGTTTGCGCGCTGCATGTCCTGCAGAGATTCTTGCGGTGGTGAGAGTAAAGGCCATCCTCCACATAAATGAGCTTCTTTGGTCCATGTCTATTATAGAAACACTGGTTTCCAGCTGAGGTTGAATGGATTATTAAGATACTTTCTGAAAAACAATTCATGTACTTTGTTAGTTAAGGAATTTATGCCTGAATATCCCCTAGCCCTAGCTGGCATTATCAGGAAAATATAACTTATTTAATTGCTAGAGATTAAAAACTTTATATTGCAAATTTAAGAACAGTGGGTCTGAGTTAGTGTGGGAAGGTACTGAAAAAGCTTCCACTGGCCTTTTGATGCATGCCTACTGGGTAAGTTTCATATTCTCATCCATGGGATGGATGTTCCCTTTGATTAAGATGTTTGCCACAAGGATCCTGATCCCTGAAATTCGCTTTCTTCAGATTACATGTGATTTCTATTCCTCCTTTAAGAGCCAATCCAATTTTTTCCTCGTTCTGAGTGACCTGTTAGGAACAGACTATGACTTAAGAGCTGCAGACCAAATGGCAAGGCTACCCTGTCCTCCATGCTTTGCAGTGTCCAGCACTGGGAGGCGAATGTGAACATCAACCACAGAAATTGAGCTGTAGTTGTCTGAGTTTGGAGGAGGAACAATGGGAGCCACTTGCTTAATCTTAGTTCTATCAGTCTCTGGATGCATATATATTTAAGCACCTCTCTCAGAATAAAGTCGTTGCCATAATGGCCAGTTTTATTTTATCTTTCAGATTTGGTGTCATTTTGTGCATCTCTACCCAATCACTCTGACTGTAGCTCTGTGAAGCAGACTATAGAGGCCAGAGTCAAAAGTCTTAACCTAAGATGAGTCAGACAATGCATGAATACAAATAGTCCCCAAAAGAAAGAAATACCCCAAATCCAAGCCTTATAGGCTATGAATTTCTGAAAAAAACACACAGCCTAAAGTAAAAAGCCAGTATCATGCTCACAAGCCAGTGGTAAATTTTACTGTCATCCATACCTAAGCTATAATAATTGCAAAGAACTGTCCCTTGCTTTGTGTATCTTTATTTATGTTCAAGTTTGCTTCAACTGTTTGGTGTACTACTAAATATACATTTGTTAATATGAAACATATCTTGTAATTTGATAAAATTAGTGAATGTTCCTTATATTTTGGCATCTGGGGTTTTGTAACAGTGGCATTTGTAGCAAAATATGAGAATGAAAGAATCATGATTGTAATACTTTTTTAATTGAATATATTTTTATTGTACTTTCCTGCAGGTAAGAAAAAAGAATAAAATACAAGAAATTCTTTCTACTAAATTCTGTCATTCTACCATAAAAATTTAACAGAAAATAATTTTAAAATTTATTGTGCAAAATTTAAATGTTTTAAAATTTGAAAATCTTAATGTGATTATTTGTGATTTTTCAGGGCAAAAGTTTCTATAATTCTTATATACGAAAATTACTATGCTAGCTTTTCTAAAGTAGAAGCATCTCAATTGATAAGAGTTTTCAAAGAAAGAGTAGAAAAAAATATGGACCCAAGTGGTATACAAATTTAACATCCAGAAAAAGCTCAATTATTTACTGTAGACTATAGTCTTTCATGACTCTAGTTATAGTAATTCTTAATTCAAGTTGATATTATCTTAAGATAATTTTAGTGCAAAAACAGCAGTTCCTTTAACATAAATTATCAAAATCAATAGAAAAAGCTGCATTTGTCTTTTAGACTCAACTCACTGAATTTATACCAAAAAAATGACATATAGCAAACAACAGAAGCTACCCCCCTTTTATCAGAAAATAACACAACTGAACTGCACTGGATGGCCTCAAGGTGTCATGTTGCTATTATTTCTTATGAAGTAAACATTTGTTTATCATGGTCCTGTGTTACACAGCAGTGCAAAATCAGATTCTATATTGGGGTGCTACCATTAGGCAAAATTTTCAAAATCTTTTGATTCCTATTTCTTACAACCAATATGTCCTTTGTACCTTGCTTACCAGCCACTCAATATCTTTTACAGCCGATTTTGAAAATTCCTTCACAGGCAAACCAATGGGAGTGCCCAGCCAGAAAAACAAAGGTCTTTCTCCAAAACACTGGATTACAAATTGCTATCACCAACTGTACTGTGTCATGTATACTTAGTTATAACCAATTATGTTGCACTTTCATCTGAGTTAAAATACAGCTTTTCAAAATAGCTCTGTTCCTTTATATAGAATAATACAATGTAGAAATCTTGCAATGCTCATTCATGATAAAAATTTCACTTACCTGTCTCTCTACCTCCTCTTGATATTTCTCATTTTCTTCTCCAGGATCCTATGGCCTTTCTTTTGTAAGTGGCATTATGGTGAGGGTACAATAATGAAGGAAAACAAAACTAATGGGGGAAAATTCCAATTAGGCAGTTCATGCCACATTTCTACATGAAGCAATAGAGGTAATTTTCAACAATGGTCATACTTATAGGAAAGGCTTTTGTTGTTTTAAGGTGCATTTTTATGCTGATAAATTATTGAACCTAGAACTCACTTACAATAATTTCAGCATAATATAACAACATAATATGTGACAAAAATGTGTACACACCTCAGGAAAAAAAATAGTATTTTTTTTGAACAGATGGTATTACAATCATATGAGGGAACCTTAGATGATATTGTACATCACAGAAAACCTACTACACTGCCAGGTTTTTTTTTTTTTTTTCAGAAAAAACTGAAAATACATGTGCAGGAATCTCAATAATCAAGGTTACCCAAGCAGCATTTCTCTAATGGCCACAACTCTGAGTACCTCTTGAAATTGTAGAGGCCAAAGTAGCTTATATTAATCTCATGGTGTCTCCATAAATTATATTAAAATGTTTATGCAAGTGTTTCTTTTCCTAAAGTGTACACACATTATCTTGGTGGACTCCGTATACTGATGTACTAATTGATAGTGAGCATAATTTTTACTCACTGAAAAATGGAAAAATTCATTTACTCCTGTGTGGATTTTAAATTGTCCTTTTTTGTGTATGTTGTGTGTACATATATCATCTCTGTGTATAAATATATATGGTATATCAGGGAAGCGGGAACTATAAGACAAAATGTCTTAAGAACTGGAACTGTAGATATAGTATACTTTGTTTACATGACTCCCAGCCAACCTTTAAAAATATTGATATTCAAGGGCTGGCGAGATAGCTCAGTGGTCTAAAGCACCTGCATAAGTGAGCTTAGGTAAAGTGCTCAGGGACTGTGGTGCCATCCCTGGCATCACATGCCACACCAGCCCTGACCCCGGGGTGGGCTAAGCCAGCCACAAAAAAACAAAAGCAAACAAACAAACAAATTAGTATTCAAAATGTAGCAACTGATCCCTTTTCTTTCATACTTTCCCTCTTTTAGAGATTCATGACCTATGCTAGGGTCGGAAGGAAACATAGTTTTCCCATAGCATAAGAATTACAAAAGCTAGACAGGCACAGTGTCCATTTCTTCTCTTTAACATTGCCCCAGTTCTTTGCTATATCCTTTGAATTAATTTTGCATGGGTTTTGAGAGCCAATGACTGAGCAATCAGTGAGATAAATCAAAACAAGACCCTTCATGAAGCTAGAACTTAGACAGAGTTGTCAGTAGAGTGGAAAACATCTAGAATTGATTTCTGATGATGGAGCCCAGGAAAAATGGGTCACTGATTCCTGTAAACCAGATCCCCATATCTGCTATAGGATTTGACTTTCCAAAGTTTGGTCATATTTTCCCTCCAATTTCAGAAGATGTCTTAAATACTGATAACAAATTCTATTTTTTTTTCTTTTTTCACTTTAAATGTATAATTTACATGGTATGTGAATTAAGCTTTCAAAAAAGCTATTTTTTTTTCTGTTTTTTCTAACCTACCATTTAAAATAATATTGCACATCTCTAGGTAAAGATGGTTGATGAAAGTAAAATACTTTTGGTGCAAAAATCATATAACAGTAAGTGTTGAGATCTACTCAATTTTATTTACGTATTTATAAAGCATTTTATGCCCAATATTAGTGTACAAATCCTGTAGTATATGTATGGAGCTGCACAGTAGTGCCTATACTCCATATCTCTCTGAATAGCTATATTAGTATAGCCTCACTTAAAACACATGCAGAAGCACACTTTCCTAATTTTATGTATTTCCCATAAGGAACTGCTGTACCTTGGAGTAAGGCAGTAGTACCACATGCTCTTTGCTTTCGGTTAATGACCTTCTGTAGTTTTCACTCAGACTACAGACATAAACAGAAAGCAGGAAGCATTAATCTCTGATTTCTCTGTTGGAGTTTTCTACTTCTAGCTCATTACCACCATCTTTAGGGCTGAATATTGCCCAGTTCTATCAGAGATCTTCACATGTAACTGCATCAAAGCATCAATAATGCATCCTGAATTGTGTCCTTTTTCAAATGCCTATTTCTCCATTAGGCTAGAAGTAATTTGAGGAGACAGACTACTCTTATTTATTCTTATTCTTCCATAGTAGCCATGATGTAGTGATATTCTTCACTACATTTCTGCAGAAGACATACAACACCTTACCTTTGTATATTCTGGAATATGGGATTTCTTTGGTAATTATAATGTGAAACTGTAGAAATTTAAGTTAAAAGATATGTTAAAAATATTTGGTATAACATCACAATACATGTTAGAAAACTTATCCAGCACAGTGCTCTGGTTAAGCCACTATTTTCACTTTCTTACTGCCATAAAGTCTACTACCTTGCAAGGGGTTTCATTATGCTTTCAATCAGCTTTTGTTGTTAAAAGGTTCATCATTAACATTAAACCAAACTTGTAACTTTACCCTTTGGCTGTTCTAAGATCTGTCACGTATGGCTATACAACATTATCTAATTCATCTTCCACGACAGTTTATTAATTATTTAAAGACACTCATAATCTTCTTTGTCTTCTCCGTACTAGGCGTCCCACTTTCTTCAAATGTTTCTCATCGATTGGATTACAGTTCTTTCACCATGTAGATTCATTTTTTTCTCAAGGTTCACAGATTTTCATAGTCCTTTGATGTCATCCTTCCCAGAAACACAACCTGATACAAGCGACTAGTATCAAATATACAGATGCCTTTTCCTTCCTTAACCTACACCCAAGCCTTTGTTATGAGTTCTAAAGCTTCTTGAAATATGTTGTCTTCTCACACCACAATCTTCTTCTGTGTTTGCCGTGATCTGAAATCTTTCGACATTTTTTTCTTCCCTGTGATGTCAGATGTCCTTACTTCTTTAACTGGCAATTAAAGTTCTTTGCCCTTCACAGAAAATTCGATATTGATTTTTGTAATAAACACAATGCCCTACACAAACCAGGTAGCAGGCTCTTTCAGATATCACAGAAGTAATATTGGCCTTAATATGAGGTTGCTTAAGAGTTCAGCACAAGTGTGTTTGGACATCACTCTATCCTCATCACTTGACCCAATGGCTAGCATGCAGTACTTGTCCAAGAACACTATTTCCCTGCATAACTCTGATTTCATTGTCATCATGCTAAAAGCAACAGTGAACCTGGAGAATTAGTTTGATTTCATTGTCAATCCATTCTATCAAAGCTCTTAACCAAGTGACAGCAGGATGATAATGTTTGAAATAACCTTCCTAACGAAAGGCCAGTGTCATAAAGCCCCAAAGTTAATGCTGGTTTGCAAAGCATCCCTCATCTTATTTATGAATCTAATTTTTGTGTTAAACAGTGAATGAACTCATTACTTGAAAGACTATTTTTGCTGAATATACTGGCTGTTCATATACCTAGTCTCTACAACTCTGGGTTCTAATTAGTAGGTTCCCTTGCCACATGTAAGATTCAAAGCAGAAGTGGGGATGTTTTATTTTCTAGTTTTACTAACTCATAAAAAATATTCTTTCAAGTATTTACAATTTGTAAGGTTTATTTTCCAACTTTGTTCCCTTGTGTAAAGGCAAATTCAAAGATAGCTCAAGAAAAATTATTTTTAGGTATGCAAAGATGACATAAATATATCATAGGCACTACTAGAAGAAACAAGCCTTTCTGCAATCTAAAGTTTCTAATTAAAATAAAACTGTCCAGATTTTATAGTAATTGGTGGCTCAAAATTGCCTTTTCTATCATACATGTACTTGAACACATTATTTCATAATTAATTTCAAAATCCCAAATGATTTTAGAGTTTTTGAAAGCTTTTTATCCTCATAGTTAGGAGAGAACAGGCAGGCGAAATTCTTGTTCTTTAATAACATAGCATTAGGTATTTCTTGGAAACAGGACACAATAGAGAGAAGGACTGTTTATGAGTCAGAGGAACATGAGCTGCTGTCAACTTGAATAAGAGGCATCAGATATTTCTGGTGATGAAAACCTTTCAGCGAGGTGAAGCAGGCCACGTTCCATCCCTTTTATTTTCAGAGATGAGATGGATTTGAAAACCATAACCTGGCTTCTTGATGCAAGGACTCGCCGCATGAGATAATCTCCAGCACATTACTATTGCCAAGCAGATCTTTCACCCTTTTGTCTCCATGCATTACAGAAAACGTTAAATCAGTTTGGTGTCCATGTAAACTTTTGATCCTAGGAATAGCCTAGGGTACCATCATTATCTTCCCGAGGACCATGTGTAGGCCTTCAGTAGGTAGTACTAATTTAATCTCTTTGCTAGAGGAAAAAGTAGCTGATTTTCTAGATCAATATTTGATTGAATATGTTTGAAATGTTGGCAGATAAAGGCCGCTTTTCTGGTCCAAAGACTTTTTGAACCACAGAGGTATAGCGTTCTAGCTCCCCTGGGATTTGAGTGGAAGGAGGTCTCAAAGATCTGTAAGAAGCCTTCCTGCCTTTCCTTGTGTTCTTCCAGCAAGACTCTCTAAAGGTTGAGATGAGAAAAAGATAAGATCAAGAACTGGAATGTCTTTATATCCATTTTTTTAATCTTTCCTGGGGCTTCTCTTAACTAAAAATAATCGTTTATACCACTAGTTTACAAAAACCTCCTATAATGGGAAGGTTGAAAGAAAACCCATCTGATCAGCTTTAAGGAAATAACCCAGTGACTTTGGAAAATAATTTGCGACCTCAAACTACCATTTATACCACCAATTAAACAAGAATATCAGTATATCACCCAAATAGAAAGGAACAGAAATTTAAAAAGTACTGAGGTGTTAGACCAGTTAGAACTTTAGTTGTCTAGTTAGACTGATCTGTGAAAGAATTTTTTTTCACAAATTGTATTGATTTTGTAAAGACGCTTACAAAAAAAGATGCATATTGGCAAAATATTCCATCCAGATAATATTTGAACATTAAAACAAAAAAAAGAACTAGTTCAAAATTTCTTTTTAAAGTTGAGTCTTTCTCCAAATAAAACAAAAACAGAAGTAAGTTTACATTTGACTGAGAAGTATTATTCAGTATGAACAATGCTATGACACTGACTTCTAAGTCTAGTCATAGAATTCAAAGATTCTTAGAGAAAACATTGTCCTTCAGTTCTCTCCTTTGCTGTACATGCATCCCCAAACACAAAAAGGAAAGAATATTCACAAATTCCCTCTTCCTTTCCTATCATCAAATTTTTGTGTGGCTGAAAGGCAAATTTGCTTTCCATCACCCACTACTTCTGAATGCAGATATTTTATAAAAGACAGTAGCTATGACCTGTGAAGTCAGCTGGAACTCCTTCGAAAGGCAGAGTCCAGAGAACTTATTGTTCACATCTTAAGCCTAATCAATTATTTTTGAGAAGGGAGGATTACAGTAATTTAATTTTTTTTCATGACAATTCCTCACGGTTTCGATCTCTTTTGCTAACATGTGCTCAAAATCATGATATTTCCAGTGTAAACTGCACAACTCTACAGGGCATCATTCCATGTTCCTTATTTAAATAGGGGCGGGGAGAGCACCCTGTGAAAGTAGTTTTCTGTACGTTTTGGTGTATAACACTTGTCTACTGCTGTATACTTGAGTCAATTGTAGAGATAATCAAAGTTTCAAGTTCAGATATTAAGAATCATACTTTGAATGAACTAGACCAACTTTTTACATATAATTTCATTATGAAATATAATACTAATACCATCAAAATATTTCTTCACAGTGCTTCATTGGAACATAACATGTGAGTTACTACTATAGGCAGAATGCAAACTCCAACTGCCCCTGAATCTTTGATTTGGAATCACTGCTTCAGGGTTTTCTTGTAACCCAAATGTCCCTCATTGACTAGGCCGCTCTGATTGCTAGTCCTTAGATGAGTTTCCTTTTTTGATGCCCTAAAATGGGGAGAAAGAGTGAGACAAGTTGTTGGCTCTGAAAATTTAATGTGGTGCTAGCAAGAAATACATATAGCTCTCTGGAATATCACTGAGAATCGAAGTGTGACTCTACATGTCCCTAAGACTTTGTTTTGTAAGGTTTAATTTATATGTGTCTCATTATTATTACTGTAATATAATTCCTTTATGTTCTATAATTTCAGGTTTTAAATTTTCTGGAAAATTTCTTACATAAAATGATGGGTATGGGACTAATATGTTTCATTGGTATTTATCAAATCTTTTATAAAAATTTTGTCTTATAATGTACAAATTTTAGTCAACTTCCCAGACTACCTATCATTTCAGAAACTAGAATTTGTGTTTGTGAGTGGGGAGGGTATAAGTTTTTCTTTCTTTCTTTCTTTTCTTTTTTTTTTTTAGGGAAAACTGACCCCATTCCCAGTTCCAGCTTGGTGCTATTACACTACTTGAAAGCTTAGCTCCTATGAATTAAATTTGGACCATGGTACACCATCGAAGGTGGGGTCATCATTGTGCCAGAAGAGAAGCATCCTTATGGAAAGACCATACTGTAACCCAGAGAACTGCTGAGGGAGTTGGGGACCACCAAGTCCTTGAGGCAAGTTGAAGTCTTCAGACCAAATAACCCTATGAATGTCCCTACCTTTGAGTTTTTCCTTGTTTCAGCAATCTTCTTTCTCATTTCAGTGGTCTTGACTTGATTTTTCTATTATTTGTACCATCACAAGTGCTGATACACTAACTTTCCATATATTAATTTTATACTTTTTGTCATCTTGTCACTGACATAAGGGACACAAATTATTTGTGACAAATAATATAGTTTCCTCATGGCATCAGAGCTATGTACAACATTCTACTACTTGAATATTTAAATTCAAAATTATTTTTTTCCAATGGAATTTCTTTTATTCCTAATATCATAGCCTATGTGGAAATCAATGTTTTAAAATCTCTGTTTTAGTTCAGATGCCACCTAAGCAATTCTGAGCCTGGGGAATACAAGATTCCATGAAAGATGCAGCCCTATTGCAAAAACCTACTAACAAGAGCAGAGAGCTGCAGTCACACCATGCACATTCTTGCAAAGTCCACTTCCTTTAAAGAGTATAAGCAAAGTAACATTATTGAGTAATATTTGGAAGTAGTGACTTTAATGTAATTTTATTAAAGTAAATTTTGAAATAGACATTAAAATATGACATTAAATAAAGTAGTCAAGAGAACAAATAACCATAATTAAATAATTCAATATCTCATATAAACAATATTCATATTCAGGTGAATCTTGGAAACATTTTCCAACTCAACTGAGTGGCTATTACATGTATTTTTAAGCTTCTCACCGTAGTGATCATTCATTTTTGCTGATAATTTTGCAAGAGATCTTAAGAAAATGGAAGTTTCCAAAAGCAATTGGTGTATACCTGGGAATACTATGATATGCTGTTGTTACATAGTACCTGACACACACAACTTAAAGGAGGAGAGGTTGATTTTGGCTCACAGCTTGTAGAGACTTCAGCTCATGGTTGGTTGGCCCCAAAGCAGTGCTGCATGGCACAGGGCCATGGCTGAGGAGCATTGCTCTTTGCAGGCAATGAGAAGCAAAAAGAGGGTGAAGAGGATGACAGCAGAGAGACAAATGCTTGTAGGCTGGACCCCCAGGGATCTACCTCCTCTGATCAGGCTTCATAACTCAATATCACATTGAGCCAGTGGATTATTCCACAGATGTATATCATGCCCACATAATCCAACCACTTCCCCAAAGCCCTGCCTAGAGCTCATGAGACCTTGTAGAGACATCAGATATGGACCATAATGCATACTTAATATATTCACAATTTATTTTGATTATTTGATTAGCATGTTATTCTCACTTATTCTTACTATTAGGAATAAGGTATGGTTAATTATATGGCATTTAATTACAGTGAGGCAGCACTACAAAGCTTTGCCATGTAGTTTTATTTTACTTGTTACTGTTACCTATGTTATATCATTTTTGATGATGATTAGATGCTCTTAAAAGAAAATAAAGTAAACCACAGTAGGTGATATGAATTTACTACTAACCTTTATGGTAAAAAAATTAAACAAAGATAATACTTAGTGGAAAATATGAGCAAACTAAATAAAATATTTGGAACAGTTTTAAATATACAGCTTCAAAATATATAGCTTATATAGTTATCTGTTTCCTTTTCTTGAGACTCACAAAATAATTATGATTCCCTCACCCACCAATCCTATGATTTAAAATTCTGGTTGGGGGATCAGATAGGCCTTTTTAGTCCACCCTGCTTTCTCCAGAATGTCCTTCATCTTGTTTTTTCCTCTAAGTCTGTTCAGACTTACTCTGTAGAGCCAGTTTCTCCCCTACTGCTCCCTTTCACTTCCTCAAAAAAAAAAAGCATATAAAAATCATTCTATTTGAGATAGTGATTCCTCATTCCCCATCTACTAAAGCAAGAAATTCCCAGAAGAACAGGGGATAAAGATGTCCTGTAAGCCCTGTGCACAGGGTCTCCTTCTTTACTCCAGACACACTATAACTTGAGTCCAATCTTACAGACAAGAGCTGAGAGAAGATGGAAGCTGCCATTTCTCTGGAGCCAGACTAAAGGGGCTGAACATCTGAGTGGCATCTCTCCTTTGACTGGGGGAGAAGTGTCTAGGTACAATCAAGAGAGCATTTGCACTGTCTCCATCACTAGATTTGGACTCAGAGATAGCTTACAAGCCCATAGAACAGAAGATCTTGGCAAGGCATGGAGGCATGTCCCTACAACGCAGCCCTCTTGGTGGGCAACTTCAAGCCCAATTTGAGCAACTTAGTGACTTAGCCAGTCTTTGTCTATCTAGAAATAAAAAATAAAAAAGGGATTGGAATATAGCTTACTGAAAAGACTGTTGGTTCAAATCCCATTATCAACACACACACACACACACACACACACACACACACGTGTAAATACTACAAGGAAAATAAGGATGGTACCTATTTTCTCAAGAAATCTATTTGAATGTAAGAGACTTCTCAAAGGAAATTAATACTGCTTAATGTCTAATAAGTTTTCCAAAAGGTACATATAGGGGAATGTATTAGATAATATCTTGATATAACTTTATAAATAGAAACCATAGTCAAGGTTTTAGAAATCAGATGATATGAGTTATATAGTTCTTGGTAGTTATCTGTTTCTATGTATTATAGACTGACAATGGAATATAACAAAGAGAAAACAAGTCATAGAGCCCACTTTCCCACTTTAGTTGTCAGTAAATGCATTGCTTTGGGAAAGCCAGAGCCAGTGTGAGCCACAGCTCCCTCATTTATGAAATGAAAATGAGAAATTCAGTCAGGATGATCCTGAAGATCCTTCAAAAAATTCCATGCCTTTCCCATTTCTAGTAGCTTTTCTGAAACAATAGACATCACCCCATTTTTTCTTATCCCATTTGATGGCAGTGGTCATGTTACTATTCCTATCTAGCTAAGATTTTTTTTCTAAATCACTTGTCTTCTGAAGATTAGCAGCTCTCCCATTATCTCCACAACATGCTCGAGGAAGTTGATCATATCAAACAATAATGAGTCACCACAGCGACTCTAAATGAGGAGAAACTAAGTACCCAGCAGCGATATTAGATACACAATAGTCTCCAGAAGGATAAAAGTAAGCCTGGCAAATCTTTGTTTTGTACCTGCCTCCAATACATTTGTGAAGGAGTGTTAATGAAAAATGAGAGTGATGTTCCCATCACACATTTTTGGATTACTGTGCAGCAACATCAATTGGAAACCTAATGAAACAGAGACCACCTACAGAGGAGGGATATTGTGTTCCTCTGTGTGCCTGCATCCAATTTACCAACTGACCGTATGGAACAAGCTGCCTGTTTGTTTGAGTCCCTGTTTGATTGATCATACATTTAACATTGATAATTGGCAATGCCAATTTCTACTAACTTTCACCAGTAGAATGTTGTAGTACTTTTACTATTGGGTGATAATGTAGGTAGCAAACATCTCTATTAAGAGTGATTTCAAAATTCCAGCACTGGTATTGTCTAATGAAACTGGGCTGACAAAATTAGACGAGATTCCACAAAAACTAACTGATCATTTCTCTGCCTAATTTTTTCCATTGACTAAAGCAATATGCTGTGCATTTATCAAAAAGAACTTCTCCTAATCAAGTAAATAACAATAAGAAACCTAGTAGGTGAGCTCCCACTAAGCATAGGAAGGACTATATAAAAAGGAAAGCTGATGTTCCAAATGGAAGTGTTTTGTTCTTTGTTTTTGCACCTGTTCGAACTGGCACCTGGTATAAGGCTTGTAACTAGTCAAACATTACTACTTTCTGTCAAGCTGGGTAGGAGAAACAAAAGAAAACAGAGTATAGTGTAAAATATTAGTTCATCCTTGTGGGTTATTTTGTTTCTACATTTTCCTTGTCAGGCTTCCTACCTATGCTTATCATCAACTGCAGTTTCTTCTTCTTCTTCTTCTTTAAAAATTTGACTTCTAGAAGCCATCTGGCATTCTAATTCCCACATTACAGTTCTCCATAAGTCAGTCTTCTGACTGCCTGTCAGGTTATAGAATTAAGTTTAAGGCTTTCTTAATTCATTGTGAGGTTCTTCATGGATTTGATCTATTATATCTTCCTGAGCTTGTCCAGTTGTGGATTTCTGCATGTGATTTATGTCTAGCAGGTGTTAGTTTGCTAGAGCTTTCTAAATATTGGCTTCATAACGCAAGGGAGGCTTGGGGAGATACTAGGGCTCAAACTGTACTGCTACACAACTGGAGAATGGCTTCCCTGCTGAAATCCAATGTTGAAGAACTATTTATTAAGCTTAAAAGATGGATGCTTCAATATATGGAAAAGTAAAGAGACTCAAATTCCATCACCAACTCACCAGTTGCATCTAGGCACTCTGTGGCTCTCACAATACAACATATCATTTAACAAGTAAGATAACTAGGTGAGTTTTAAAATACAGATCTACCCTTTGCTGTGAATTGCAGTGAATTTGAGTGGTCTTTTTTTTTGATAACTTTTAAGCTAAATTGCTTTAATTATTTTGTGTAAAATTTAAGTGCCAATGGAAACCTAGGTATTATTATGGTGAGGTTAAAAGTCTTCTTTTAAAAAGTGTGCATACTGAAACATTTAAAAATTTCGGCAAAAATTTGGAAGGTATATATAGTATTGGAGAAAACACAGAATGAGAAATAAAGTTCATTTACTAGTAAATGTCCACATAACTGTTTGGCAGCTATTACAAGCTCTCATTTCTTATGTTATATGCATTTTAATGAAGGTATTAGGTTGTGCTATGGGAATTTCCATAGTTATCATGCTAGTAAGATATTTGGCTTATCTTTGTGAGAATGGCATAACAATGTATAAATGTAACAATGTAATAAAATCTTCAGCTTCTTATTGGTCATACATGTATCATATATGTAATGAACTTCAGTTTTAGCTACTGTTCCACAATTATTTTTGACCTGTTTCACAGTTATTCACATACTTTCTACACAGAAGGATATCGTTTCATTTGTATTATAGATGAAGAATCTAACATAAAGGGAGATTAAGGTACAAATGTATGAGATACAATACATATATTCACACTGAGAGTAAATCCAATTAAAATGCAGGTCTCTGTGTTCCTAGGCCACTGCTCAACCCCTTGAGCAATGCCACTTTGCACTATAAATTGTTCCTATAATTTTAAAAATTTATAATATCCTCATTAATTTGCATATCTGAGTATGAATTACAGACATTAAAATTGGCTACAACTCCTCATCAACCAATTACTAATAAGAAGCACCTAAAAGGTCAAAGTCAGGAAGAACCAAAGTAAACAGAAATGTGTGCACCTTTTGCTAAACATCAGCCATACAAGTCAATGTACATTCATAATTTTTTGTCATGAGGAGATTGCTCAGCTGTTGGCATGTTCACAGTGCCTGACCTTGATTTATCAAGATAAATCAAAATGATATTTTAAAAATAATTTTCATGTGATTCAGGTATGATATGATCATCAAACACCAAGCACTAGGGGAAAGAACTCATGTACATACAAGTCAATAAAACGATATAGTATAATTTGTCAATTTGAAATTGGTACAATTAGAACAATAAAATAAGTAACATAGAAAAAGAATCCTACAGCATTATAACATGTACCAAATATGGACTAAATACAACCTGGTTTGTGAATTTCTTCATTTCTAAGGACATTGCTCCTATTATTAAGACATTTTTCAGAATTTTCCACCTTCAGCTGTGATCTCATTCTATGTCCTATTATCACTCTATTGTTTGGCTTCTCACAGTCAGTCTCAGTGTTGCAATTAACCACAGAGCATCCATAGAAATCTTAACTCAAAAAAATTGTCAAAGGGACTTGGAAAATTCAGAATCCTTTTTAAAGCATTGGCCATCTCCCTGAAAAACGTAATTAAAGTATGTGCGACTCTAATGTGTATCTGTTACATAGTCCTTTTTGTCTAGCATTGAAGAATGAGTACCTATAGCAGAGTACAATGAGAAAACACTTTTATTCTCTAGTCCATGACAATAAAGCATAACTCCTTAGGGAGGGCCTTTTCCCGTATGGTATTCACACCACCTTCCTTTTAAATGCCGCTAAGTGTGAAATTAGTGTTGTCCCTCAAAGTGCAGAAGATTAATTGTTAGTAATTGAACACAGTTTGGGGGCTAATTATATAAAATTGATATAAAAAGAGTACTACTAGTTTGATTAAGTTTTATAGTTTGCATTTAGTTTTCAAATTACATGAGTTGAAAGGCAGTAATAAGAAAATATAAATCTATCCAAAGCTGCTAAAGCAAATTAAGGTTTATTAGTTCGGGAAAGAGAAGTAAGTCAAATGTAGGCAAAACATAAAATTATTCAAAATTACTATAGATTAAAATATCAAGTATTCTAAGAGTGTATATGTTGACCACATATTATGGAGGTAACCTGGATTTCCCTGTACTCTTGGCTGGCTAAGACAGAGTAAGCCAGGCTACTAGGACCATTTGGGAAAATGCAATTTCTAGGTTGCAGATGTAGCTCAGTGTTAGAATACTTTCCTTGTAGGCATGAGGTACAGAGTTAGATGCCTAGCACCACAAAACAAAGCATAAGTTATAATTATTTGGCTTAAATTTGGGGAAAAGCATGTAATTCCTTGCCTTCATTATTTGCAATTTATCTTTAATTTTTCAGCTAAATATTCTGCTCTCTACAATATGGAGTGGTTGCTCTGTCCCTTATTCCTCTAAGTATAGGTAAAATCCTAAACTTTATACCAAACAAACATAAGTTATGCAAGCTAGAAATGTTGTGTTCCAAAGGAACTACATTATAGTAAGTGCTTTGAGCTTTCTTTATGGCTTATTATGTTTGCTGTCTGTCACTGTGACAAATTATCTGAGAAAAACAACTATTGGAGGAAATGTTTATTTTGGGTCACAGTTTCAGAGTTTCCGCTCACAGTAACCTGGCTCCATATTTTTAGGCCGGTGATGAGGCAGAACATCATAGTAGAAGGGTGTATTCAGTGCATTAGTGTTTGGGGGACATTTTAGATCCAAACCATAGCATTTATATGTCCAGACCAGGTGCTAGAGAAATTCAGAAAATGATAAAATATATAAAACCATAAAGATCCAACAAAATCATATTATTTCTAGCCAAAAGAATTGGAAAGTGATATACTAGAAAGACAAAAATGTTTAGAAAATAATTGTTCTCATTCAGCAAACACCATAGAAAAATCCTGTAGCTCCTATCCTCAACTCCTCACCAGCAAAAGACAAATGGGAAGCCTAAACTGCCCTTAGAGGCTTTACCAAAGCACTCCAACTTGCCCTAACCCTTGGCAGACATGATGAATAGAAAAACACATGGAGAAAAATTCAATTAACATTTCTAAAAGCAGAGACTGTAAGAATTAAATCAATGAGAGAAAGCTAAACTTTAAAAATGTTCCCAGACATCTAAATGACTACAATAAAAAAGAAATATGAATTACAATGTCAGTAAACAACACAAAGTCAGATCAGAAACAATAAACAAAGATATAACAAGGGAAAAAGTCAATATCTATAAATAGACCCAAGGCTAGAAACTAAAGCCTACTGCTAAACAGGAAACAGACAAAAATTAAAAGGGAAATTAAGAACCAGACCTAGCCTTGGTAAAACTTGTTTCTTGACAAGTGGAGGAAGTTTATAAACAATCATTACAAATGCACACAATTACTTAATTTTAAAGTTAATTAGACATTTTCTGATTATAAAAGATATGATTTAGGTTTTGTTTTTTCTGTATTTGGGACAGGGTGCATAGGGTCTACAAGGTCTCACTACACAGGCTGGACTCCTAGTGGCTCTCCTGTTTTCAGCCTCCCAAGTGCTGGTATTACAGGCTGCACCACCACACCCAGTCTAAATCTCTGTCTCAGAGGGCCCGGGGGGCAGGGCCAGCATAGCTCGTGGGGATCGAACCCCAGCTGCTGTGCTCTTCCTAAGCAGGAACTTCAGTCTGCTGAGCTATTAGGCCTGCCCCTGAAGATATGATTTAAATCCAATAATAAAGAAAGATCAAACAAACTAAAAGTGATACAGATAAACTCAAACAAATGGAAATAAAAGTGGTAGGTCCTTTCAAACAAATAGTTTGCAACAGGTTTTATTCTTAAGCAAAGATATCTCTCTTACTCTTCCCACTAATTTTGCCTATAAAATAATTACCCAAATTCATAAGAAAGAAAATAGTTGAGTTCTATTTTTCTTTACACAGAGATGTGCTTTTCAACAGAACAATTCTATAGTCTGAATATTTGCGTCCCTCTAAATTCATGTTGAACTTAATTCCCAATGTGATGGCAAGAGTAGGTGGGCCTTTGGAAGGTGATTAGATTTCCAAGGGGAAGCCTTCGCCTTGCAAGGGTCTGAGGAGATCTCCGTTTTCTTCTTCTGCCATGTGAGGATGCTAGAGGAAGGCACCAACCACCAAGTCGACTCACACCATTTAGAGACTCTGCTCTTGTCTTGATATTAAGATTCCTTCCCCTCAGGAACTATGAGAAATAAATTTCTGTTGCTTTTAAGTGTCAACTAAATAACAACCAATGATAATTCTTCCAAAGAATAATATTTATTTGGGAGCAGCAAAGAACTGTGGTGGGGATATATACATGCCATAATAAACTATGGGTGCATTTAAGGAAATTAAGGTAAGCAGGGAATTTTGCAAACTAAAAGGAAGAAATTAATATAAGCTATTTGGATACATAATGCACTGGCCTTGGAGACCCAAGGCAGGAGTTAGCATTAGGTGCTGCTGCTGGGCAAGTATTCTTGTCTTCTCTGAATCACTGTGGTTTAAAATACTATTAAAGGTAAACTTTGGCACGCAAATCTGTGCATAATATATATAAGACAAGCAAAGCATGAGATAAATACAGAATGCATAAAAGGTTTCCTTTGAGTGTTTAGAAGGACCTTGAGAAAATATTTGTTTCAGACAGGGAGGCTTGAGCCCTCCAGTGAACACATCCTGGCTCTCTAATTTAATGTGGTTATAACAAAGAATGACTTTATCTTGAAATTATCAACCTTTATGTAAGCTACCCAATCTCTTGGACTTGTGATTGCAGTGTAGATCAAGACATGGATGCACAGGGTTTATTCCTTCCTGGTGACTAGCGAGGTTGCCTTGGTACCACCACACACTCCCTTCCACATGTTTGCTTTCACAGTACATATGTATTTTCTTGACCTGCTAGTCTCTTAATTTTACCTCTGACTTTGTTTTATACTACCTGGCAATAAACCCTTTTTTGTTTTAATAGCCTTGGCCTTTACCAGGGTTTTTGGCAATGCCATTCCCTCCTCATCAAATAATCTTCCTGGTCCCTGATTATCCTATGGACTGATTCCACAGCTGTATTTTGGCCTAGTGCAGGCCAACACTCAACATGGGAAAAACTAACATTAAGTGCCAAGTAACAGAGCCAGAATGACAAAACAACTAAGAAGAAAACATTGGAGAACCAAAATGACTTTGACAGAAGCACACTTTTAACTAAGATATTTCTGTTTTAAAAATGTATTTGGTTGTTACAGGGTCTTACTACACAGCTTGGACCCATACTGATCCTCCTGCTTTCAGCCTCCCCAGCACTGGGATTACAGGAATGTGTCACTACTCCCGGGCTTTGGCCAGCTTAGACCCCCTGGGGGTGGGGCTGGAGCAGCATGTGATGCCAGGGGTCCTAGGTCCCTGCACTTGCCTAAGCAGGCACTTTAGTCCACTGAGCTGTCTTACCCACCCAAGATATTTCAACATATAGTGCTATCAATCTAAGACAGGATAACTTTGTTAAAATAAATCAAAGTTTAGAAAGTAAAAACTTTAAAAAAGCTTGGATTTGTGAAATATTAAAACTATGCTACTCAAAAATAGTATTTTTCAGGATCTTCTGGAATAATACATAGTCAAGAATATTTTAAATCTCTGGTTAAAAATAGAAACTTTAATGAGGGATAAAAACCCTACTACAAATCAAAACATCATAATGTGAAGCTAATTAAAACAGTAGAGTTGGGGTATCAAAGTAGACAGCCAAGTCAATGGAATGGAAAGATATGTCCTACATAGAATTTATGATATCTAATAAATTAATATATGAAAAGGTGCTCCTAATTCAATGAAAGGGAAGAAGGTCTTCCTTTATCTAGCTCTATTATAATTATTTAGTAGTTTGCACATCAGTGTTGACACTGAACATGGTTATGTCTGAATATGGTTTTACTTTGCATTTCTCTGATGACCAACAGTGGTGAGTATTTTTTTCACATATTTATTGGGCATTTGCACTTCTGAAAAGTATCGAGTCCTTTTGGTTTTTCATTTTTCGACTGGGTCTTTTATTTTGGAAGGTCTTTTTTTCTTTTTTTAGTTTTTATATATTCTTGCTGTCAGTCCTTTGTAAAATAGCTAGCAATTCGATTGTTTCCTTTGCTGCACCAAATCTTTTTGTTTTGATTTGATCACATTTGTGGATTCTTAGTCTTATTTCTTGTGCCTTTGGTGTTCCATTCCTTTTGTGTGTGTGTGCAACCAGGAATTGAACTCAGGCCCTTGCGCTTGCCAGGCAAGTGCTTATTCTACTGAGCTATCTCCCCACCCCCTGAGGTTCCATTCAGAACGTCCTTGCCTATGCCTTTGTCTACAAGAGTTGTACCTATTTTATCTTTCAGCAGATTAAGTGATCCTGTTTTAAAATTCAGATGTTTGGGGATCCTGATCTGGGGTGTGTGAGTTGGGGTGGGAAGTTACGCGGGATGAGGCCCAGATGGGGGAACCCTGGGCTGGGGCCCCCCTGGAGGATGGCAGCTGCTGGACTGGCAGCAAGGAAGGAAGTGGGGAAGGCACGGGTGGCAGCGAGGGGGCCGGGGGCGATGGTGGCCCAGATGCAGAGGGTGTCTGGAGCCCCGACATTGAGCAGAGCTTCCAGGAGGCACTGGCCATCTACCCACCCTGTGGCCGCCGGAAAATCATCCTGTCCGACGAAAGCAAGATGTATGGTCGAAATGAACTGATTGCCCACTACATCAAGCTCAGAACCGGGAAGACCCGGACTCGGAAACAGGTCTCTAGTCACATTCAGGT
>NDGM011241525.1:1798-13266 GCA_002564305.1 Octomys mimax | reverse complement strand
GGAGCAGGAGCAGGAGCAGGAGGAGGAAGAGGAGGAGGAGGAGGAGGAGGAGGAGGAGCAGGAGCAGGAGCAGGAGGAGGAAGAGGAGGAAGGGAACTCACATCTACCACACTGAACTCTATGGTTTTCTTTAGGTCAAATTTTACTGAAATTTAAGTAATATCACTCAAAAATTAAAGGATTATTTGGCTATAATATCTGAAATGTGCAGTCTTACTTGCTACAAAAGTCTTCTTTACTTAGATGGCATAAACCTGATTTATATTATTTTTATTTGTCAGCCTTATGTGGGTATAAGTGTAAATTTACATTGAGTTAGCTTGATTTATATGAAGTGATTTAAAATTTCAGCTCTATCTGTAGGATACTTTAAATATCTTTCTCATGAAATAATTTATTTAGCAATTAGATTGCACTGTAGTTGGGTGTATGTGTTTTCATGCATGTGCAGAAAGTTACCCATGGAGGGTACTTTCTGGACTGGCAGCCATATTTCTAGCTATCCATATTTCCATTTTCTCCATCATAGTCAAGGCAGAGTACGTGAAGGGTCTCCTGCATGAGCTTGCACCTGAAATGGGGGAGAATTTGTAAAAATGAAATATTTTAGTCTTAGTACAAGTTTTGCGCATTCCTTCCTCCGAGTCTTTAGCAAGTTGCCTGTCTTCTCCCAACATATGTTCAAAGTTTAAGCCACAGATATATTATGAGCCCTACTTGGGTAGGCCCTAAGCAAAGTGTCAAACAGAAAGCACATGATCCCATTAAAGCATTCTGGCTTCCTTGGGAAGAATATCACTTAAAATGCACCTTAGCATATTAAGTGGGTGACAGGCAGCATAAACAAAAACGGGTTTTACACCGCAGCTGGGCACAATACACCTTTGTGCAGGTGACTGATTGCTTACAACAATAAAAAATAATTGCAGCATTCTGCTGTCAAACTTTCTGGGTAGTTTATAGGGAACTTCAAAAACAGAGTTCCTTTCCCTCAAACACAATTAATTTGAAGATAAAAGTAATAGGGTGCCATGAAACGTAAATGTTTCGCCCAAAAGAGGAGACTGTTTGTTATCCCGTAACAATAGATGAAGTTTCCCATTCCCATTTTTCAAAAGAATGGAATAGTAGAACTTAAGTACACAAGCAGATGCTTTATGTGGCGACGAGTACAATATTATTAATATAAAAAATGAAAAGTATTTACCAATTTTGACAGTTGTCATGGGCATCACAGCTTCAAGTGGCATTTTTGACAAAACAATTTGCTGGCTGATAGTTACAGGGGAACTGAAAGATTTTTTTTTTCTCGTGTGTGTTTACAATATTTTTTAAAAAGTGCAATCTTAATATAACTTTTTCTGCTGAGGAAAAAAAAAATGAGTTCTAAAAAACAGCCCTTCCAGTGCAGTTTCTGTAAGAACAAATGAATGCGAGTGTTAACAAGGCCTAATCTTCCCTTTTGTATTTGTTTCTTCATTAAGCTCTCGCTATGCTCTGGCTCTTGTGCCCTGCAGATTTGATGTGGAGATGGTATGACAGGCTTGGCTTCTCCCGGCGCAGCTGGCACTCCTCATGCCAAAAGCCAGCGCTCGTGGTAGGGGGATCAGGAGAGAGCTGTTCCCAGCGCAGCCTGCCTGTCAGTTTCCCATCCGCCTGGCAGCACAGAGCTCCTCCCCAAGTCCCCCTAATGAGAAGTGCAAAACAATGCCAGTATTGTGGGTCCTCCCGCAATCTTGTGGAAAGAACAATCGCTGTTTACCCAAGCATTTGTATTACCCAAACTCTGCCCATAATTACTTCTAGAGTCCCTGATTAACTCTGCGCTCTGCCTCAGCACAAAAAGCCATTGAGATAGACACCAGACAACTTTGCTGTCTCTTCGAGACTTTGAACACTGCTGAATGTGACTCAGTCCTCAGAGTTATCAGAAAAGAAATGAGCTTGCATGATTTGCACCCAGATCAAGCACTTTCCAACCACTCAAGAAACTGGAGGACCTGGGCCAGCTGGAAAATTGGCCTTCACCCCACCTTCTCCCTGTCCACTGCCTGAAGAGTTGGAAAGGCCCTCTCTTTTCAGCTGGTACAACCCTGCTCCAGGAGCCTCTGACAAACACAAGCCCATCCCAAGCAATAGTGACATTTCTAGTCAGTTTATTGCTGTTAACTTTTTATGGAGAAATATGCAGGAGAAAAATTTCTAGTTATTTAATTACTGTGTGATCTCATGATATGCTCTTGTTTTCTAAGCCCTAACAAAATGGATCTGTTGCTGTGTCTATTTCCATGATACTGGTAATAATTTTAAAGCTGTCACATTACTCCTACCCCCCTTCATGTCCCACCCCACATGCAGTCTGCTGTTAGCAGTATGCAAAACACCATCATGAATATGCGTAATTATGGAGATTCATGGTAATTTTTCAGGGTTATCCGATGTGACGTTTATAGGACAGCAGCATACATCAATTTAAATGAGAGTGACAAATATCTTATCCTTTATATTTCTATAGTATTTTTAATACTTTCTTGGCCCCTCTCCAGGGAGTAGTAAGAAATGGTAAGAACTTGAATAATAAAAATGTTAAACAATCAAATGATTTACTAAGAATGTCTTTTAAAGACAAGTTTAAACAATGATTCTCTACCTGTTGAAGCTTAAAAGTATGATATGTTGAATTTTTTCACACATGATACTTTTTATCAAGAATCTTACATACTTCCAAACGAACAAAAGCATGGGCATTTGCATGTGCTATTTTAACACGAGAATACATAGCTTAATTACTTTTAAACTTTCACTGCTAGCCTGACGAAGTTATTTGGCAAACATGGTCCACCAACTTTATTAAGCACAGGCACTGGGAACAATAATCTAATTGTGGCATATTTGAATTTTGTTTCAAAGTCTGTTGTACCTCTTAGAGACTCGTGTATTGTCTTTATCTCAGTGACTAATTAGGATTGGCTTGATGATTTCATATTTACAGTGATTATGAAGTGGGAATCCTTTTTGGTATGTTTGTCATGAATACTGTATAGTACTAATTACACTGAAGATATAAAGAGCCCCATAATTTGATGGAGAGACATCTTGAGTTTAGAGTGAGCAAATGTGAATTGTATCAAGAATTTTAAATGATGGGACGATTAATAATTATTTCTCATGCAGTCACTAAAACAGACAAAATAACTATGTTCACTCAAGTCATTACATCAGCCATATTTTAAGTGTATTAACAATAAAATCACTAAAAACTGGACTGATTGAAAATGACCCTCCCCATCCCTACCGACTGGCTTCAGAATTCTTTTTGCTCAAGCATAGATTTTCAGGATTTCAGGTTGAGGGTCAAACCTTCACAATCAAACATTCCTCAGTACTATATTGAGAAGACACCACCGAGAATACTGTCCATACAATTAGGCAGGCCCACCGTGGAAGCATTCTGCTAATAGAGATAATGAAGCCTACAGGGCCATCAGTATGCCAGAGTAGGTGGAAAAACTTAGTTTGTGTGAGGCATATAGAACTGCATGTTATATCTAAATATTACAGTATGTTACTTTAGAGAAAATTACTTGGGGAACTCTATTTAACCTCTCTCCCTTTTTAAGGTCCCATTTTAATGAACAAACAAGTTCAGTGGTGTGTTAAGCCTATAAGGTAGCAGTGTCCTCAAAGAATGTAATCTGTATTCACATGTTTTTAGAGTGGCACTTTCTGAAGACACACAATTGTTACATCTATGTACACATATAAAGCCAGTGAAGAATTGATGCAATCATCCAGATAATTCAAGGGAAAAACCACTTTTGCCTCAATTATCAACAGCATGAAAAAGTGAAGGGTTTAGCTTGAATTGTTCAAGTAATTGCCCAAATTCTCTGCACCTTGCGTACATGTGTAGAACCATTTTTATAGTAATGTTTATGTTAGCATCTATGATTTACACACATAGAAGGCAGAAATATTTGTACATGCAAGATGACCAATACTTTCTCACTATAGCCATTTCTACTTTTTGCTTTTATCTAATTTTGGGTAGAGTCAAACCCTTTGTGCATGTGTTATATGATAAGTGAATCAATACAAAATTAGGAAGACTCATTATATTCACTTATTAAATGCTTTGTTAATAAGCAGATTTGTATTTATGATGCTGATAGTATGGTATAAGAAGTTTATTGACATAGTCTGTCTAAAACTATCAGTATATACTTCTAAATATAATCAAAAATTATTTTGGAGAAGCGAATCTGATTTATACATATATTTATAATAAAATGCAAAGTTAAACAAAGAAAAATCTCCAAGGAATATCCCCCACAACTGTACATGTTTAAGATCTGTTATAAATAGGCTAATATTCATAAAAATATCAAGTTAGCAAAACACATTTTTAAAAGTTCCATTGACTAAAAACTCAAATATGTAGCAGATTTTACAGTGTTTTCTCCATACGCACTGACAGACACAATAATGTACTTAATTCCTGACATTTGTACTATTTTACCTTATGTTTATTAAATGTATGAAGTATAGTCTCAGTGTATTTGAAAAATCTGTTTATTAATAGATGAAGAGTGCTACATTTCTTCTAGGCCTGTCTATTCACTATTTGTAGGTACTGTTTAGACCCACGTAGAAAATGCATTCCAGAAAATATAAAGTAGGTCTCCCATGTTCCTTTATGTTGGTGCTGTGTCAAAATGTTTTGTTCAAATAATAGAAATTAAATCTTGGCTAGTTAAAATATTGCTGAAGTATTGGGTTTTGAGTGGTTGTCTGAACAAACAATTAATACCTAAATGTTAAAAGATACCAGAATACTTTATGGACCTCTTCAGCAATGAAAATGCATGATTTGTGTTACAAATTTGGTACCTAGGGCTCATGTGTGGCATTCATTTGTAATTTTCATGTCTTATATAAAGGTATTCAATTGACACAGTATAACCAAAATCTTCTCTTCTCAAAGGACACACGCAACATATGCAAAATTAAGCATTATGGAGTGTTTTACTGCTTCAATGTTGTTTTAATTTGTTCTAAAGATCAAGTGTTTGTCTCTAAATGTTGTTTATGAAAAATCCACTTCCAGGATAAAATAAATGTATTTCATAAACACTGAGTAGGGCCTTGATAGCTATTTTTTTTTTTCTGTTGGAATTGCTAAAGAGCAAAATATAATAATTTGGTGGCAAACATCTGTCTGTTAATCATATATGATAAATTCATAAGAAATACAGGAAAGATATTTATTTACTGTTCCTGCTAAGCCAGTCTTTATTTATCTTAGAAGATTTTTCATCTATGAGTGGAAAACAAACTTTCCTTCAAGAGGTCTGTGAACCGAATAATAAATGTCAGGTCTAAATCCTGTATGAAAATCAGTCCGGTTTAATCCTGGATATTTTTCAGCATGCAAATGAAGACTGGAGGTTTCCCTGGGCCCGCTGTCACACGGCAGCCAATTTACAGAGCCCGGGCCAGGGTCTGCGGATGGGCTGCGGCTGCCCCTCCCCCAGCCTAAGACTCGGTCTCAGATGCCTGCTCTTCACAGAAAGCCACAGACCAAGGAAACATATCAGTAATAGCGCCCTGTAAATTAACTTGACATTTGATGCAGAAAAAAACCTAAAAGCTTACAAAAGACATTGAAAACAAAAGCCACTCAGGACCCTACATATATTGTGGGTTTAAGAGATTTGGAAGGTGGTTATTCTATTGTAACCAATACATACAGCCTCGTCTTCTTTGTTAAGACAATTCAGTCATTCTTTGTTTCAGGCATAGTAGCCGTCAAATAAGAAAGCAGTATTTTCTACCAAAAAAACGGAAAACATAACAATAACCTAAAAGTCCAATGATAGTGTAATCATTATTCAATCAATGAGCTTCCTTCACATTAAAAAAGAAAGAAATCTACACCCTCCTCCGGTTACAAAGAAAAGAACTAAAATGTGACTTTGTGTTTCCTTTATAAACAAGACGTGTTGGCACTGCTAAGATGTAAATAATGTAAGACGAGTTGGGGGAAAAAATGTGTAAATCTTGCTGAACCTGTGAGGTGTTCACGAATGTTGTGTCCTACAGTTTTGCCATCCGAGGGTTGTTTTTTTCTCATGCTTGGAAATCCCTTGTATCTTTTTTACAGTTAAAAAAATTTTTTTTGGTTCAAAGAAGGAGTGTTGATAAAATATTAAATGGTCCTTTGACGTCAGCTGTGGAGTGAAGCTGCAGAGAGGCACACAGCATATTTAGGCCATTAGACATGCAGGAATGCTAACATTGCTATGTGTCATTGTGTCTGGCTGTGTGTCCCCTTTCTCTCACTCTTTCTTCTTCTCATCTCAATCTCCTCTCTCCCTCTCCTCTCTCCCTTTCTCCTCTTTCCCTCTCTCCTTTCCTTCCTATCTTCCCTCCTCCCCATCTTTCTCCCAGTCTCCCTTTTCTCTCCCTCCCTCAGCAGGGCAGGTTACACTGCATCTTACAAATGTCTGGCCTTACAGTTTACAAGCCCAGAACTGTACTGGTAAAAATGCACAATCTTAGAACCTGTGCTTCTTGATATTCATGGATTTATTTACAAGTCCCTGTGTTCTACTTCTTTTTGCCTGTTTCTATGGTTTATATTACTTTCATGCTTATATTCTTGTAGGAATTTCAATAAGAATCAAGATATAACTGGCAAATATTCTGTAACGCAACCTGCATTTCCATAATTTAGCTGTTTTTTAAAAGAGACAATTTAAAGAGGTTTATGGACTTAAGGATATATGAAGAGTATTTTGATTGGCTTTTTTTTTTAGTACTTCAACTGTTTAAGGTTCAGTTTGTGTAAAATGGATGTAATAAAATAAATTTATGTACATATATGTGCTTCTGTATATGTAAATGCATTTGGAATGAAAAAGCTCATAAGTCTTGCTAAAATTTACTGATTAAATTCACTGCATTCACATTTGACAACATTAAGATAATTCACAAAAGGGTTCAAAGGTAAAGGGCTTGCATCTTATTTCTTCCTTTGCTATTATGGTCTGCAAAAGCTTAAGTGTTTACAAAGAAAGTGTTTCTCCAGCCTCAACATCTGCACTGTCCAGTACTTCCATGGAGCAACTTTTTGTTGTGGTTGTTTTCAAGAGTGTAAACACAAATACTTTTTAATAATTTCACTGTCTCCAAAACTATAAATTTAACTTACTGGGCAATAATTTTCAATGCCCCACCTACTCGCCCACTGGCCCAAAAGATGTTCACTTTCACATTCTCACTGCACTTATTTTTAGGGATTAATACTGACTAGTTAAACATAGCATTGAAACCAGGAAGGTCCATATGCTTTACTGCTTATAATTCACATTTAATGCTTGCATGTTAGACTGCCTACTCAGGGAAAGGAATTTGTGAATATCTTTCCAGCCAGTATATTCTGGAGCCACCTATGAGAGAAACCAGAATGGTGGACTCTCATGTTACATGATCTTTATATCAATATGCTTGAAAATTCCATTCTAGAAAAAAAAAATTGTTAGCTATGCAAACAGTATGATAAAGGCTTGCTGTAGTCCTACAACATGGGATACATAAAATGCTCTGATTTTCACATGTGCAGTAACAGCACATGCTAAGCAACATGGGTTATTAAGCAAGATTCATTCCTTTATTGGAGAGAGAGGGGAGTAGTTTACAGACAAGAGCTAAGCAATTCTGTTTAACACAACTCTGTCTAGTTGATTGTAAGACATTTGTAGTACTTTTCTAAAACCCATCATCAATAGTAAAGCAATTTACAGCTCAAGGTATTTTTTAGAAGACATTCAATTTATTAAGAGTCAATAAGATAGGTTGTGCAGAAAGATATACATCCATTTGCAATTCATATTGGTGCTGTGTTTCCATTGTGTTCTGAGCTTCCATCATGGCTGGGAGATGGAAGCTCTGGATGCAGGACAGAAAGGTAAGACAGCAAGCGCCTGGCCAAGGCTTGCACCGTGGTCTAATTATCTCTAATTACAGTGGCCATCTTTCTTACCCCCTCCTATTCCAGGGCCGAGAGGGGAGTAGGAAGTGGTAGAGAAAAACAGCGCTTCTACATGTAGATCATATCATCTATGCTATTAAATAATATTAATAATTCTTTTGGTCCAGGGATGATGTTTTCCTGCTGGACTTTCAAGCACCAACATCCGCCCATTCAGAGGGATGACAGAAAAACGAACCTGAAGGTGTGGGCATTAAACATTTAAATTCTCTACTCCCTGGTCATTACACAGACTGTCATATTTCACGCCTTCCCCTCCCCCATGACGCTTCTGCTGATTTAACTTCATTTACACTGGCTCATTATGCGTCTGGTCTTTGTTCTAGAGAACAGAATACAGTACAGTGACAAAGCAAAACTTACATGTCGACTGGGGTATTTTTCTGATTTAAAAAATTAGGTTTCACTACTTACATTTCCATTTAACTTTCCAACATTGTTTAAATTGGAAGGCTTTTCTTATGCCATAACTGTAATTCATGTGCAATTATTTTAAAGGTATCATTAACAAATGACACTTAGGACCTCTTATGACAAATATTCTCCTGCTACCTGGGAAGTATTATCATATGAGAAGTACTGGGTTGTTCATCCAGACCTCTGTCTGGGTTACTATCTAGGCCCAAAGAGCATGCTTTTATTATTTTATATGAAGTTCATTGTTTTAACTGTCCCTTACTGGCCTTATCTGAATGTATCAGACAACAAATGTGACATCAGTCCTTTTAAAAATTCTGCTTTGCATTTGTTACAATTAAAAAGCTTTTCTGCTTTACAAACCAAATTTTCATTAAAGGGCCGATCACACTGAAAAATATGAAAGTTACATTGAGCTTTAAATACCTACCCCATGACGGTACCCACAATCTTTTCATTTGTTACAACCAGTGGAGACCTGGGACTAATCTAATACAGCCTAATTAAACACCCATTCACACAAGAGGGTTTTTAAGGGTACCAGTGGCACAAACGCTACTTTGTATTACAGTTATATTTGCATTTATTTGAAGTTCGACAAGAGATACTTTTGAATACAAAGGGGATAGGGAAAAAGAAAATATTGAGGTTCATGCTTCTGAAAATGACAATAATTATTTGTTGTTTCTGACCGAGATAATTGCCACATATAAAATTTAGGTGTCACTTAGTATATTTTGACCAAGATGTTTCTCTAATCTTTATTGTCCATAAAACTGTAGGCTTTCATCGACAGTGACTACATGTTTAGAACACCATCTTGGAAAGAGAAAGGAAAATCATTTATGTCCTCCTCCCTCTGTGAGGGACTCACGGTGTGACCTGTGGTTTCTCCTTTAACCTGTTTGTGCCTTGATTTTCTCATCTATGAAAAGAGAGTATTTGTCCGTTACCTACCCCTACTGCGTTATAACAAAGTTTAATTAGCATAAAATATTGCTCCTAGGAAGTAAGTGTCTTGTGAATGCAAGCTTTCATTTTTTTCATTGACTAATTTTTACTATTCTGTGAGGAAAATGCAGTGTTGAATGTTTTCTTAAGTTCAAGACTTCTGATTTCAGAATTAATAAAAATAGAACACAAATGCTTAATTGAATTTCTTAGAGTTGAGCGCAACCATGTACATCTTAGCAATTTATATTATATAACCTTCCTATCATCTGCAAGCTATTTCCATGAGCATAATTGGCTCTAGAAAATGGCTTGTACAGTAAAAGTAGTCAATACAGTAGCATTCACAAGGAATGCAAACTTGTTGGAGGGCTAGAAATTCAGCAAAGAATTCTGATGTCAATTGAACCTCAAAGGAAACAATAATTAAGAGTTTTTAGCCTGGGGACATAGCGGTCTAAGCACCTGCATGGCAAGTGTAAGGACTGGGATCAGATCCCTAGTACCACATGCTGTTCCACTCCTGGAGCCCCAGGCATGGAACCCTGGGCACACCAAGCTTGACCTGGAACCCACTGTCAGTTACCAAAACTAGGCCTGGTGGCGCATACCTGTAATCCCAGAACTGGTGAAACCAAAACAGCAGAATCACTACAAGGAGAATCACTACAAGTCTGAGCCACCTAGCAAGACCCTATGCCAAATAAATAAATATTTTAAAAAAGAAATAGTTTTGTATCTACAATTACTTTGAAATGACCTTAACTTTTCTTTTGGCTCATAAAAATTTTGTGTTTTGGATAATATACATCTCTGTGAAGAAATCTATAATATGACATCATTTGATAATTTATACAGTCTATAATAGATGTCCAAACTCAATATTACTTCTAAAATATAAACTGAACAGGAGTCTATTTTATTTTCTGGGATTGGGGTAGTGTTTTTTTTTTTTTTAACTTCTTCCTACTTCAATTGACAGTATGTTAACTAATGAGGTTGAGAGAGAGTATTAATAAAACTCTTCCAAGATCCAAATTGATCCCTTTCAGTATTTGAACATAACCATTCTAGGAATTTGAGGCACATAAGTATCATGCTCAAATCTAAATTATATTTTATCAAGTGTTCAATCTTTGTCTCTCTTGATGAATATTTATTACGCACTGAACATATGTGAGCCACAGGTTAAATTCTTGAAACCCAGAAAAGGCACAGCTTTGGAAGCAAAGATAGAGAGGACCTTGATAAATTCCAGCTAGGGTAGAAGTCTACAGGCACCTGACAGCTTGACCCAACAGAGTGCTTACAAATAATCATGGGCCTGATGGACAGTATTACTGTTCACTGTTAGGCTGCACAGTGCTCATGATGTCAGTCTCGCATCAGTGGGCTGCCTTAGCTTCTGAGCTGAAAGTTAGAGTCATAGGTGTGTTGCAGGGCGAGGTGTAGGAAGTTTTAAAAAATGGTCCATTTTCTTCAATGTTTTTTGTGCACTTGCTACAGTTACCAGTAATATTCTGTATAATTTTTGATCCATCAAACTGGATCCCAGAATGAAGACTACCATAATAGAGAGAAAGCTATCCAAGCGATCCACAGTGGAGACTGCACAGCCGGGGGCTCTTCCTGCTCAAGTCAGTAGGACCTGAGGATTGTGTGTCTTGGCATACTTAGTCCAGTGTTTCTCAAAATGTGTTTCAGGAACTTCTAGGGTTTTCCTACCAAGGGATCCATGTGATCAAAATTATTTCCCTGCAAACATGAAGAAGTTAGTTCTTTTTTATTTTTATCCTTTCTCAAAAGCAAAGTAGAATTTTTCAAAGTATATGATGTTGCAACAGATAGTGCAGCAACTCAGAATCCAGCAGTGAGGCCAGCCAAATAGCTCAGCACACTAAAGTGCCTGCAAGCAGGCGCAGAGGCCAGGTATTCAATTCCCTGGGCCTGCAGTGCCAGCCCCACGCCAGGGCACGCTGAGATAGCAATTGAGACTGGGCGTGGTGGTACGCGCCTGTAATCCCAGCTCTTGGGAGGCTGTAAACAG
>NDGM011241524.1:1060-38536 GCA_002564305.1 Octomys mimax | reverse complement strand
TGGGCACCGCCCATAGGTCCAGGTACGCGAAAGCAAGCCACAATCTCAGCCTTTGCCATATACTTTTCTAAGCTTGGAAAGTCATATATTTATTATTATTTCTTCTTAAAATATCACTGTCTATGACTCACACATTCATTCAACCAGTGTTTAAGGAGCATTTAACCATATTTTTCTTAACATTAGGAAAAGTAAATCCTACTTTTTTTTTTTTTTTTCAGAGCTTGGGATTGAACCCACACCCTTGTGTTTGCCAGGCAAGTGCTTATTCTACTGAACTATCTCCCCAGGCCTCTTACTTTTTCTGCTAGTCTGGTTTTTGGAAAAACTCTAGAAATAGTTTATTTACAATAAAAATTAGTCTTATTTACCATCATTATTATTACAATGATATAATAATGCTGAAATTCATGGCATAGGTAATATCTGTTTTGTGAACAATTGCTGTTATACAAAGAAAGATACATTTTTTTGTACTTCCCTTACTTTTTGTTCCTAAATTAATCTTCCTCATAAGTCAAAACAGTCTACTTTGCTCTGAGCTAACAGCCTCTTCTTTGCTAACCCAAGTGTAAGACCTGCACAGAGATGATGTCAGGGTCCAGCTCAGCTTCCGCCATTGCTTTCTTTGGCTCAGAGGCACCTTTACCCCCGTCCGTGTTTATTCAGAGCAACTCTGGTACCTTCTGTGTCAACGAACAGGCAACTGCAAGCAGATAACTCATCCTCGGAAGGCCTTGCTCACGTCATTGTAATTGGAAGGCTAGGCTTTGGGGTCTCTAAACCTAGATGATCTATTAAAATCCCTTTCTTTACTCTCAGGAATTACAGTATCTGAGATTTGATGATAAAAGTACTAAGGCTTACTCCATAAGTAAAGCAGAAATCAATTTCATTATTCTAGGTAATTAAAAAGATCTGAGAAGTGGAATGCACTTGACCTTAAGATAAATCCGCTCTAATTTAATTCTCTTTTGGTGCCACAAGAGGCTCTCTGGGCTACCGGGTGCTTCAAGGATGGCTGGGAAAACTGTCTGTCATTGTTACAGACACAATATTAGACCAGAGTTCCTTGGGATTTGCCTTCTTTTTAAAACTCTTTAACTAATTTGGAGTATCCACGCAAGTTTTGTGTCAGCTGCATCAACTTTATCAAGTGCAAGTACAGAATGGAAAGAGAAAAATGATGATATTCCAATATTCTGCTTTTCAGAATTTTACACTAAGGAATCTTCATTCTGTTAGTTTTATAAATGAATGTCTAATTAACCAGCAGTTAGACCCAAAACCAGCACTGTAGTAAATGCCAAGAACATATTGACCTGTGTGTCTTAGCAAATCACACTGGGGATAAAAGAAATGAAGGAATAACAAAATTGCTTTACCTTGATTGCTGAGCGCAAGGGCTTTCTTTTAATGAGGTCATATTAGTATAAATTTTATTTCATTACAGATTTCCCCAGATTTACTTGCCTTTCAGTTGAACACACTATCATCTGCTCCCCTTCCTTTTCAGTGTGAATAATGCCTGAGATCACTCTGGCAGGTTCTTACCTTGAAGAAGGTCATCGTGGATCCATCTCTGACAGCGCCGTATTCGATCTTGGTTTGCTTTGCCAGATCATCTGCTGAATCTATGGGGGATTCCATCCTCTCTACTGTCAAGAAGGCAGCAAGATTGGCAGTGTAGGATGAAATGATGATTAGGGTGAAAAACCACCATATTCCACCAACTATTCTGGTCGAGAGAGCTTTAGGCATCAGCTCTGATCCTGTGATGGTATCATCAGAGTAAGGGTGTTAAGCAGAGGCAGGAGAAAAGGAAACTTTACAGTTGGATGCTGTCCTGGGGAGATGAGCCCTCCAAGGGCTTGCTAGGCTGTACACAGATGAAGTTAATGTATTTGCTGGAAATGGAGCAAAATTGAAATGATCCTTTTTTAAAATCATTACTTCCTATTAAAAATAATTTATCAATGATTGATGATATTAAAATAGCTTTAATCTTGAGGTATCTTATGACTAAAATTCAGTATTTTAACTGCTTAAAATTGAAATATCCATCCTAAGGCTTCTGGCTTTTTGTTATTGTCTGAAGTGCCCCTTGTAGTGTGAAATAAGATGTTCTAGGTCTTTGTGTTACTATGAAAAGTTTAAAATACTTATTTTTATTTAACATTAAAGACTATGAGAAACTTTACAGAGATTAACATTTTGCCATTTATCACATATACTTCAATAAAACACTGGAATTTTGAAAATAAATTTATATGTGATACAGCTATACTTGACAGTGAATGAATAATTTTTTGTTTTGTGTTCCTTTTAGATCCACAATTCTTTTTGCTAATATAGAATTTTATTTGGCTAACAAGATATTTATTTTCTGAAAAGCATAATTTTTGTCTTTTAGCAAAGTACTAGTTCTTAGTTACAGTGAAAAACTGTTTTTTTCTCAGGTGGAGAGAAACCCTTCATGGTAAGAATATACATTTGGATGACATTCAGATGATTTGTGGTTATGTTTAAAAGATATCATAGAGGCATTTAATTGCTCACTAAGACTTCTCTCAAAGAAAGGACCTATGGGCCAAATTTTGATCTTGAATAAAGTCTAGTTCAGGTTTAGTCTAATGAGATTGTGGGTGTTTATGAATTCAGTAGTGGAATCAGAAGGGACCAGAGGTACAGTTGAGTTCACTCCAATTGCACTAACTGCTAAATGGATTTTGGCTACTCCATTTGCCTGAAATTCACCCTCAGTTATGTACTTTTTAAAACATTTCTTAATGAATCTGAAGGTATGATAAGTTTATATGATCAAAGAATGGAAGAAAACTAATCTAAATTTAAAATCCCAAAAAGTACAGTAGATCAAACATCTGATTTATAGGATCCTTTCTGAAAAACAATTGCGTATTTGGAAATTTTGTAGTTAATGATGGCTTAAGATGTCAAGAAACATTACAGTCCATCAATCTATAAACAAATGAGTTGAGGTTCAGTTTTACTCTGTAAAGAGATGTGCATATTGCTCATAAAATCAAAAAAATCACCAGTTTAGGGCTGGTGATAAGCAGATAAAGGCCAGCAGTTTCTGGCCTTTGGAAAAGCAGAAATGTTCTCCTGATGCTCTGAAGTCTTTGTGCTTTACTCCCTGGCAGTGAAGTAAAGAGTTTGACTGAAATTTGTATTTCTTTCTTTTGTTTGTTTGAACTTGAGCGTGTAATAATACAAAAATTTTAAATAGTTTCCAGCAAATTGCCTCCAAGGATTTAGTGGAATAATTTGTTGCTGTTGTTTCAATCTTATGGCTTAATGGGATTTATATGCCGATGGGTGTGTGTGTTTAAAGCCCAAGGTTGTTTCATATCTTTGTACTTAATTGATCTAGAAGCCCTTTAGCAATGTGATATTATTTTAGATCTTTAGTTGGTTATCATTAAAATGGCATTTATTTAATAAAATAACCATGGGAAAAAAGAAACATTTAATGGAAATATTTTTCTTAGTTTATAGGTACAGCTTTTCTGCTGTAAATTTATCCTTATGTAGTTTGGTTGCATTTATAAAGAGATAAACTTTCAAATTTATATATTTGTACAGTTACGTTATCAATATGGCAAAACTGGATAGATACACAAATAACCAACTGTTGACATTTAATAATGTAAATTCATCTCTTTCTCCCTTTAAAATAAATATTTATGAATTCAGAAGAAATTCTTTTGGAAATTAGAAAACCATTAAATAAACCTGCTGAAATTTTATTTAAATCTCTCAATAGGTGGCATCAATTAAATTGCTCCATGTCCGTTTTTGTTTCCTTAAAATTTCACATAACTTTGTGAATCTTATGGTTCTCAGCATAAACTGATGCATTTAGAAATGGCTTCCTTCGGGAAGAGATGATTTGAGTAATTTGGGACCCTAGAGGATGAATTATGAAAGCAATAGCAGTAGAGTAAAGCACCACGGGAAATATTTGGGATGTGAGACAATACTTGCTGAAGTCTCTTTAGTGCCTTTTACGGCAGACATGACAGCCAATCCCGATCCAGACTTTGCTCACGCTCTGTAGGAAAGAGAAAGCCTGATCATCACATCCAAAGAGAAATCCAACAAAATGGGTTCCAATTGAGTACAATGACGAGCTTCTGTAAACAAGAGAGAGCGCAACAGAGCACAGGTACCTGGTTCCACTCCGCGTGCCAAGGACAGATGTCCCAACAGTCACGAGCACCCCAAGTTTGTACATGGAAACATTTGTTGCACCTGACAAGTGTTTACACACTTCTTGAAAGACAAGCAGAGTCTGGTTGGGGCTGACTGTCATGTACCCAAGGTAGTGGTAACAAACAGACACTGCATCCCACAGTTTGCTGTGGATGATGGTAAACTCCAAACAGGTAGTTATGAAAAAGAAGTTCTGGAGGTGGGTGTGTGTGCACCACAGAAGGTGGTCACAGCCATACACCTGTGCAGGTGCACGTGCTGTGAAACTTGAATGTATTGCTAGCTATTCTGCTTGCTAGGTGAGGCAGAGTGTAGAGAATGGAAGGTAGACTCCAGTCTGAAAATATTTACTAGCATGATAAATACTCTGAAAATTAAATGCCTTGGTAAAGCATGATATATCTTCTAATGGGAGCTTCTTACAGGATTTATACTCTTTATGCTGTGGTCTAAATTTATGCCAGTGATTTCTAGTAAATCAGGTGGTGTCTATACTGATTTAGCAGTGCCTGTGTAAACTATGCTTAATCGCCCACTTTCTTCAATTATTTGGTATTTTTATACTAGAGAACCTTAATCTCTCTTTCTCTTTCTCCCCTCTCTTCTTCCCTCCCTCCCTCCCTCTTCAATCCTCCCTTCCTCCCTCTTTCTCATTTGAAGACACATAATATGAACATTAATATGAACATTTCAAGTGGTATGATAGTAATTTCCTAATGAAAAATCCTAGGTTCACTTCCAAATAGCAAACATGTCTAATGTGTGCCCCAGTTGGATTTTTACTTAGCCAATTTATTTTGCAGTTTATTGTCAAGTGAGCAGATATTCCAAACACAACAGCATCTGTGATTTAGGATTTTCTTAAATTAATGCATTTAATCTGGGATGTATTTTCTAGACCATATGCCTAGAATCAAAGCTGAAGAAAATCCACACAAAAGAGGGATTTCTTCCAAAGGTTGAGCTAACTCTCCTTTTCCCCTTAAAAAAATAGCAAAATCCATAAAATCACAGAACTTGTATGCAATATATTACTTTTTTTTTTTTTTCAGAACCGGGGATTGAACTCAGACCCTTGCACTTGCCAGGGAAATATATTATATTTTTTGGCTAGAGTTTTATTTCCTTAACCCCTATAGTTTATTGTTGCTATGGACACTGATTGAGAGAGATTGTAAAAAGTTACTGAGAGGCTCAGATGAATCTCAGTAAGGTTGATAAGAGTGGCAGTTAAGTGAAAGTTCTAGGGACTGTCAGGAATCTAAGTGAATTTATTCTTTAAAAGATTTAAATTCCGCTCTTCTTAAATATCCGAGTTCTGCATAATGACTGAGGGGGAAAAGATTGATACCTTCATCTATGCAAATTTGTAAACAATTTCTAAGTCATTTTATCCTTGCTATCTAAAGGAAAATGGGTATTCATTGCTTGATAGAAGTGTTATTTTAGATATATAAGAGGGGGATTCCATTTATGTCATGTGTCTGTCTTTTTTTTTTTTTTTTAAGAACTGGCTTAAAAGTCAGTTCCTATTATTATAAATCTCTAAGGCAGTGTTTGTTTCAGTCTACCCTCTAGCTTCATGGTGGAGTTTACCAGCACAAAAACCTGTCAGCAGACTGTGGGATGCGTGTAACAAACATGGGCAACCGGTGTACCTTGCTGCATGAGAGCTCCAACTCCAAACCAGAAACTATTTAGTAAAGTAAAATTGTTTTCCACCACATCTGAGTCAGGGTTGCACGGGTGGGGGTTATACCATTCATAAGGTGTAAACCTGTGGTAGTTAACAGAAACAATCTGTAAATATCAGATAAATACACTACACAGGACACCAGAGAAACCCAATGAGCAGTACAGAATAACCAGCAATTAATGATCTGAGCATCAACCCTCATAGTAAAGGCCATATTCATAAACTTACAGACTTGCTGAGCAAAAGAACATTGAGTTGGTATTTACCACACATATTTCTAGGGGAACTCCATGGATTGGCTAGAATGACACCCCTCAGATTTATGTCTACTGAATTCTTCAGTCATATATACCTTAATGAACAACTAGAAGGCCCGTAAAGAAAGGTTCTCTCATATGAACATTTTTACCCAATCAAGGAGTAATAAGCTTGTCACATACTCATGAGTCATGACTGAAAGATCAACCTCCTGTGTCACTGGATCGTGCAGAGAACGGTGCCATGACTTCCAGGGATTTTTTATGGGCAGATGCTTGGAAGGAGTCTGCGTGCTACAGTGATGTTACAGTCCAACAATGGGGCTGCATGGCTGAGAAATCACTCATGGTCAATAATAAGGACAAGGGCCACATTCAGGATGTATTACAGAGTTTTAGGATGGTATCGTGCATGAAAACAAAAATCATAATACATCACTGAAGACACACAACTTTAATTTGGAGGTTTCATGACCCAAACAAGTGGTCGGATTAGTATTACATCCACAACATACCTTGTTGAAGAATTTTGGGTTCATAATCTCCTCTTGATTTATTTTTAATTTAATTCTTTCACAAACTGTACCTGCAGTCACTTAATTTCCAACTCTAGTATGATAAAACATGTTTTTTTTGTGACATATCATAGCTCTGCCCACATGGTGGTAAGCTATAGGCCGTGAAAGTCTCTGAAAAAACAACTAATAGTCTATGAAGTCAATTTGAACAATTCATTGTACTTTTTGGCCTATTTCTGTTTCTGTAAAGAAGATGGATCTAAATATGTCTGTGAGTGACATTTAAAACAAGACTCTGGGAAACTCAACATACATTTTGTTCTTTCTCTACTTTCTAGGCATCTGTAGGTCATAGGTATTCTTTATCCTGAGGTTCTTTTTCAGGGCTACTTTGCCAAGAGATGCTTATTTGTCCAAGGAGATATCATCAGATACTCAGCAAACTGGTGTGAAAATGATTTAAAATACAATAATTCTTAGCATGGGAAGCTTTGCCGTTTGCCACTGAGTCCTTTTAATGCAAGCAGGAGGGTGAGAGTAATGTTAATACATCATAAAGCTGATGAGAACATATGGAATGCTCTCCAGCCATAAGGTTTCAGCCGTAAACAATGGCAGGTTGCCGACACATTGGGGAGAACCGGGCTGAAGGTGAATATATTATCTACAGCAAAAGAGGAGCGCTTACTGTGAGTCATGCACAAGGAACCAGGCAGATAGTTCCTCTTAATGAAAAACTGTTCTCTATACTCTTCTGGAAAGTGTGCAGTAGCTCGCCGTCAAGTGTTAGAAGGGTTGGGATAACAGCCCCGTGTTTACCCTACCATAAAGTGGTCCAACTCCTTTTTGCATCTTCTCCACAAGTCCAAGTGGAGGTTCCTGTGAAGCTTATGAATATCGCTTTAATTGCCAATGCTATGCCAACACATTTTAATTACTGTTTCAACAATATAATTAAGTTTTGAATGTATGCACTCCTACAACAATAACAGTTTGCTGGGCTAAAGGAATGAATACCGATATTAATGAACCTACTAATTGAAAGAGCATACAGAGTAAAAGATGCTGTTACTTAAACAGTACTATTGTTACTTGTGCAATAATTTGCAAATACTAATTGGCACAAATTAAGAGGATTATACAGCCAAAAGAAAGGCAATTTTTGAAATACAACATAATGCAACCTGCCAACCCATCTCCTGATATTTTGCATGTCTTCCTGATACTCTTTGATACATGAACTCACCTCTTTGGAATGCCACTTTTAGTTTTTTGTTGTTTTTTTTTTTAGTGTGTTACACTTTGCACTTGCAAATGAGCGATCAACTGAGTTTTCTGTGGCAAAAAGAAAGCTATCTAAACAGCAATGTGGAATGTACCTGCGTGTTATCTCTGGACTCTGATTCTGAGCTACTCTGTGAGCACATGCACTGAGGAATATGACGAATGACATGACGCTACTCTGTGAGGTTTCGGCTTCTGATCGTGCAGGAGATCCGCCTGTTGCCTGGACCTAGACATGTTAGCTTGAGATTCCTAATGATTGCTTAAATACAGCCAGTGTGACAGTATGTGAGCACCAGGAGGGCTGCAGAGAAGGTAGCACAGGACCTACACTGAGGACAATCTCAAAGTGCTAGTCCCAGGCGGCTTTCAACCCAGTACTGGATTTCAGTACAATGATGACAAAAGAGATAAATATACTTACAATCAATGTCAAAGCTTGCATGTAGCAGAGTGGCCTTTTGCTGAAATGGGAAAATTCATTTGTGTTCATGTTTCAATTGCAAAGTTTATATTTGAATGGAAGACAAAACAATTCTCCCAATGAAGTTCTCTAATTGAGCAGCTTTCTGACGGCTCAAAGTGGGCCTTGGGCTGCGCTGGACAGAGGAAGCCCCGTTTGCCCTCCAAAGGAGATAGCTCATTTGAAAACTTTGAGTTTGCATCATAACCTTAAAGTATGTTTTCAAGGATTTTCTGTTTCTCTCTGTCTCAGTCTCTCTTGCCAAATGTGACCTTTGAAAAGTTTATTTTTAAGAAGTAAAAAGTCATATAATGTAATTAACATTCTTTTGAGACATTTAGTCTTCTTAAATTGTATATTCATCATGGACGTACCTTAGGGTTAAATATTTTTCAAAAAGTAAAAAAACCAAATTGTCAACTATGAAACAGGAATACAGATTTGTCATAGCAACTAATTTCTATGGTACGTAGAGCCCTTACCAAGCCATAGTCCTCAGATCTCCTTTTGTATTTTGAGACAAGTTTTCACTAAGTTGCCCAGGCTGGACTCAAATATTTTCTTTCACTTGTTCCAATCATATCTACAGCTTTATAAATTGAATTCAGTTCAGCAAATGACTTTTAGACATCTATCTTCTGAGGGCATTAGTTTAAATGTAGTGATGGGCTTTATTTTTCCCCTTGAAATCAACATAAAAGGATATACTTCACAACAAAAACTCAAAAGCTTTTGTAGAGCTAAAGATGATTAGGAGATTAACTTTTTCGTTTTTACTTTGCTAACTTTGAATGCAAACCATTACGATGGCAACCAGAATGAATTTATACCTTAGCTTATGAGTGCAGAGTGGCTGAATTTGAGTATCAAACTGTGATAATGCGAAGCAAAGGTGAATTGTTACCCTATTCAACTAGGATGTTTGGGGAATTTTCTCAAAAGTGTATGTCGTGGCTCCATCAAGTAGGAAAGGGATAGATTCCAAGGCATTCAAAGCATGAGATGAGTATAGTCTCTCTGCCAGTGTACCTATGCACTTCAGGGAATTATTTTCTATATTTTTATACAGCACTTTCTATAGTTCAGCACTGTAGTGCTTGCAGTTTTGCTTTCATATGTAGCACCTTTCCTTCTATAAATTCCAGAGCAAGAGAGAGGCAGTGCCAGGAGAAACAAGAAGAATGAGCTGAATAAGGAAGGACTGGTTTATAAACGGCACTGTCTGCAAGTAGGGCTATGGAGAGCATGGCATTATGGGTAGGGGTTACTGTACTATAAAAGAAGGAGAATGTGAGAAGTCAGAAATAAAGAGGTCTGGATCAACAGGCAGTTATAAAGGAGCTGACAAAATAAGTGGGAATCTACTAAATGTTACACTATTCTAGTCATTTCTAATGATGGAAATAAGGTGATTTAAGACCCAGATGGGGTCAAATGTTAAGGAATACAGTCAGCCTATGAGTTTGTGACGACTTTTGAGTGTTGCTGACATATCTTTTTTTCTTCCATTAGCTTTGGTCAGTTTCATTATAATATATAATGTGCCTGCTTAAAACATTGCTCTACTCAGCATCACTGCCTAGATGCAGCCTGGACTAGGGATACAAAAACATAGTTTCCTGTTGCCCTGTGCTCCTTGGACTGCTCAGCTAGCCCTAATCTTACTCCACAGGTATGGATCCCAGGACAGAGGAGTGCAACAAGTCAACACAAGACTGGTTATTCATCTTTAGAGAGATCTTGCCCTAAAAGTGATCATTTATTCAGTGGCCATTGGAGGTCACATTACATTCACATAGGAAATGCATTTCCAAAGATAAATGACTTCTTATAATTTGATATCCAAAGCAACTTTTTTTTTAATTTTGAGTGTGGCTATTGATATTTTGGAATTGATAATCCTTTGCTGTGTGTGTTGGGGGAAGCATGTGGTACACTGCAGGAGGTTTAACAACATCTCCAGATTCTGTTCATTTGCTATGCATGGCACTCTTCACTCAAGTTGTGACAACTAAAAAATTGTTTTAAGTTGTTGCCCAATTTCCCTTGGGAGGTACAGTGTATCTCACCTGAGAACCACTTATTTAGAGTGTTAAATATTAGAGGATACTATCAGCATATGCACTGTCAATATTATATTTTTTGAAGGAAGGTTTATATGAAGAGAACTTCAATCACTATTTAAAGGTATACAGTCTGGGATTTTGTAATGGTATATTTTACAAGGTGTAGAGAACGTCAAAATTTTAACTTGATATTGAATATATGAATACCCATGTGTGAGCACACCTATCTTTTAGGCTTTTCCAGTCTGGGCTATCATTTTCCTGAGTTTGCTTGCTTGCTTGCTTTTCTTTTTTTTTGTATTTTAGGGAAGGGTTTACAAGGTGTTCAGGGTCTCACTACTAGATCAGATTCATAGTTATCTGCCTGTTTATAGCCTCCCAAGAGCTGGGATTACAGGTGTGCACCACCACACCCAGTCTTAATTGCTGTCTCAGCATGCCCTGGGGGCAGGGCATGGCAGGCCCTGGGATAAAACCCCTGGCCCCTGAGCCCGCTTGCAGGCCCTTTAATCTGCTGAGCTATTTGGTTGGCCTTAAAGGTTTCCTTTTAATTACTCTAGGGAAAGAGTTACCTGGCATTAATCAGAACTGGGCAGTGGACAATGATAAAGAGTTATCGTGAAGAAATACTTTTCTTAGGAATTCCTGGAGGGCAAACAAAAATTGATTAGGGAAAAAAAATCCATTGAATTTTGTTGAAAGGTGAAAAAATTTGAAATCAAGTAGGTGACATAAAGCAATTTTTAAATTGTGGTAAATGAGGTTTATCTAAAGATATCAAATATTTCAGCCAATAGGAAGATAACAATAGCTATGTTAAATTCAGGTATTGAAAATGATAAAGATATGTTATATGTATGCACAAATGCCCCCAGATGAGAATGAGTTCAATCCCCAGTTCCATATATATATATATATATATATATATCCCAAGATAATTCACCATCAATTGTATTTAGAAAATGTTTTCTACTGAAAGTTTTAAAATTCCTTTAAGGATCTGAATGAGGTTAAATATAGCATTCAACCTCAAAAAAAAAATAATAAATTCCATCAATTTAATGGCAGCATAAAGATTTCATGTCACCATACTCAATATGTATTTCAGCCTCTTCTTGTTTCATTAAAATTTTAAAAATAGATTTCACAGAAATTTCCAAAGTATTTCTCTTTATCCCACAGATTTTACACTTTTCTTAGTCTGGATTTCTTACTAGCACTAATAATTCTTAGCTAGCATTTTTCTGTTATATTTATCCTAGTATTTCAGAGATCAAGTATCTCAACACAGTTTTCTTGTTCTTATTGAAAATGTTTTGATATATGAGTGAACATTGATTTTATTGTAAGATATATCATACAGAGGGAATGGGTAGATAACTATTTATGTTGTTAGAATACTGATACAGTTAAAACAATATGAAACATTACTTTCTCATCCTCTTCTAAGAAGTATCTATATGAATCATTAGAAGACATTCATTTACAGAGTGACTTTTACATAGACACCTACAGAGAATAAGACACTAAGAAAACTAAAAGTGTACATTAGTTTTACTTTTGTCTTCCTGTAAAGTGTCAGGTGAGTCTGACATTGAGCTAGACCCATTGTAGTGAATTCTGCAGTTTTCAAACTTACCTTGCAATGACAAAGAGAACACAGCTGACTCCCAAACAGGCTAGGAGCACATACATCCAAATGTCTGGAGACAGAGGGTTGAGGAAGGAGAAGACACCTGGGTTGGTCCCATTGGGCTTCCGGTAGAGGATGCTGATGCCCAAGGTCATGAAGGGCTTGGAGAAGTCAATGACTTTCTCCCGCACATAAGTGATGGTGAGAGGAGCCACTGCCAGGTCAGCCCTCTGCAACAGCAAAGAGGTCAGCTTGGTCACCTCCCTTCTCTAGAAGCTCACATGTCCAGACTCTTTCTGATTATACCTGCTCCCTATTTTCCAATCCAAATGCTTCTGATGCAATAAGCTTCTATGGTGGTTTGCTTTAATATACAAAACAGGTAATTTAGACAGGTGTTATTATGAAATAGCACTTATCAGCAAAAAGAACCAAGAAGGTGTGAATTCACACACACAATAACTCAGAAATGAAATGGTGAAAATGCAGAATGATGTCTTTATCAAACACATACAAGAAAGGGAAGAAATAAGCAACTTAGTCATAATACTAGTTGACAAGATGAGATTTTGTTCTAAGTATAAAATTTTAAGATTTTTAAAAATCTAATTTAAGAGTCATCCAGGCCTATACTTTGGTATGAGGGATGGATTCATACATTTTTATTCTCAACTTTTACCCTTCCTTTCCCTTCCAAGTAAACAGACTTAAAGAAAAGAAACATTTCTTTTGACACTGATTCAACCATTTTTTCTTTTACTTCTCATTGTCATTTGTTTTCCACATGTAGAAAATGTATTCTTGGGTTGGCCAGATAGCTCAGTGGATTAAAGCACCTGCTTAGGCAGACTTAGAGACCGGGGTTTATTCCCCGGTGTGCCATGCCAGCCCTGCCACCGGGGTGCACTGAGACATGGATTGAGACTGGGCATGGTGGCGCTCACCTATAATCCCGGTGCTTGGGAGGTTGAAAACAGGAGGATCACTACAAGTCCAGTATGTGTGGTGAGACACTATAGACCCTGTACCAAATACATAAAAAAGAAAGAAAGAAAATGTATTCTTGCTTACGTGATCTATGAGTTCTTTTACCATCCCATTCCACTCTCCTTTGTCATTCTGGGCTCCATATTTGCCATCAGGAACTAGTTTAACATCGTAAAGGAAACCTAGAATATTTGACAATTCTTTCAACAGATCCAGGCAATATCCTTCAAATCTGTCATTCCCATACAGGGGCTTATCCGACTTCCTGTACATCACATAAGGCTCTTCCTAAATGAAACAAATACATGTGAAAGCTTCATTAGTCTGAAAGGAAGGAATGTCTCCAGAGCAGCCTGAAGATTGGCCATATTTGAAGACAGGAGCTGAGAATACTGAAGTCGGTCTCTTACCGTCCCACCCTTGCTAATCTTGTCCTGCCTATGCCCTTTACAAATAGAGAACATTTCATACATTTTTTTCTTTTTCTCCTGTTTCTTTGGATGGGAAATTTTTCTCGCACTTTTGAGAAGGGTTCTGGGAGTGAATGATGAGATAGAATCACAGTCTTGTTTAAATTTCACAGTCTGAGAAAATGGAAAGGCTGGGAGGGCAGCGGCAGCCCGGATGCTTAGCCCCAGCAGGGCCCACACCCAGGTGCCTTTCCATGATTTCTCTCTCTTTTGCCCTAACATCCTCATCTGCTTACAAAGGAAAAAATCAAAATTGCCAAATACATCTGAATTTTCAAACTTCTTATTTTAAATTTCCTCATTTCTTCTCATAATTTTGTCTCAATATTACTATCCTTGGGGCTGGAGAGATAGCTTAGCAGTCTAAGCACCTGCTTGGAAAGTGCAAGGACCAGGGTTCAATCCCTGGTACCACATGCCACGCTGGCCTGAGAATCTCAGGCGCACTGTGCTGGCCAATGAAACCAGGCACACAAGTCCAATCTGAGTAACAAGACACTGTACCAAATAAATAAAATATTTTTTAATAAATAAAATATTAAAAAGTGTATTACTATCCCTTACTTTCGGTGTTCAGGCCATATGGGTTACCCTCATTTCAAATCTGATAATTTTTGCTTACAGACTTTGTAATAAAACCCTTGTCCTATGAAAAATGGACATTTCTTTTGAACCACTTATCTATAAACACTGTATCTTGAAAGTTCATTTTTGTTACATAAAGTTGTAATCATTGCTATGCTGTTGACATTGTTCTATGTTCAGTTTTATCATTAAATAAACTGATAGTTCAATCTTACAACAGAAAACTCTGTTATTATAAGTCAATGGTACAGAAAGTAGTGAATAGAAGAACAAAATAGTTTTTAGTTGGCTAAAAATCCTCACAGCTATTTCAAAAATAAGCAGCTCTTATATTTTGGACTGAAAAAACAAGGCAGGCTGTAGTGCAAGAGAAGAGTTGAAAGAGGGCTGCTAGTGCCCAACTCTCAGGAAAGGAAAAGGACAAGAATAAAGAACTGCAGCTGAACCAGGGATGGACTGGTGTGGGATCAGGGATTCAGGGAAGCAGGGTTTTTGAAATACATCTCATGAAGGGGCTACTACAGTTAAAGGGAGGCAAGGGGAAGTAGGATGAGATGACTCACATGATACTGACAGTCAGATTCATTGTACAGGAATCCAGGCAGCTCCAGGACTGAGGCAGGGACAAGTAGAAGAGCACTCTCAGAGCCCACTACTGTGACACCTGGGTGTAGGCTGATGGACAGGGTAGGAGCTGTGGTGGTGGAAGGACAGAGGTTCTGACAAAAAACATTGGTTGACAGTAGGGAGGGAGGAGTCAGGGGAAGAAATTCTCTTGCCTCTCTCTATTTCCCTGGTTGCCTGCAAGACTTCCCCTGGTTGGACCAAAAGATCAGCAGTCAAAGAGCAAAAAGGACCAGCTGGATGGGGGTGAAGAGTGAAGGAGAGCAGGGCTGGGAGTGCACTGAAGCGGAGATCTTCAGATAAAGCTTAGATGCTCATAATTCAAAAATATGCAAAAATACGTGGGTAGTGACCCAGTTCAAAAGTAGACACATGCAGACAGAATTAGCATCATCAAAAAAGACAGCTCAGAAATCCTTCCAGTTCTAGAACTTGGTTGGATGCTGTGAATTCTGGAAGGCAACTTACCAGAATGGTGGTGACAATGAGTGTGCGGTTGGCCAGCGAATCGGTGATATTGTTGGTCCGGTCTTTGTTGCCATCCGTCATGTTGAGCCCACTGTTGGAGTTCCAAATCCCAATCTACACAGAACACATACATTAGAGGCTGCTGATTGTTTGCGATTGCAGTCACACCAAAGAGAGGTGCCTCCTATGCCAGGACAGGGAAGGAGAACTTGGAATTTTGGATGCCAGGACATCACATTGTAAATATGGGAGAGTGGAGCAATGCAAGGAGGAGCGTGTAGACAGGATATGAGAAACTCAAGGTACGGTTTGGAGGAGGATATTCTAGTTAAATTTTATTACATTCATCATTTTTCTTTAAATTCAAAATTAAGATTTTAAAACGACGATGAGTGTTTTCTTACACTATGTATTTGTGGAGTACCTTCTTTTGTGCCAGGCAATGCTCCATGCACTGGAAGATACAATAGTATGGTAATAAACAAAAATCACTGCCCTTGCAGAGTTTGTGTTCTGATGATACAAACATTATTCTGCCAAACCAGTAATACCAGCTCCTTTAACATTTTTCTACTGTTTTAATAAAACAGTATATGTTTGTAGTACAGAATAATCACATTCGTAATGAAGTTGGTACATGTAGAAATTTTTTTTTTTGGCAGTACCAGGGATTGAACTTGGGACATTGCCACTTGCCAGGCACATGCTTATGCCGCTGAGCTATATCCCTGGCCCTGGGAGTTGGTACATATACATAGCACATTTTAGTCCCTCTCCCCCCTCTCTAAACTTCATGAAGTATGAGATTGAGGAGATAGGGTAGATGGGTAGATGGTGGAGAGACTGGAAATTGAGAAGGGAAAAATAAGTCAGACAAAAATGTGGATTATGAGTTGACAAAATTCTGAATCTGTCTTTACTGAGGAGCTAGGGCTGCGAAATCAGAACCTTTCATGTGACCCATAAAGACTTTGGTCTTACTTCTGTCACATGACCTGGAACCCTCTGTTGTTGTTTGTCCTCTTGTCTTATGTGTCTACATGCACATGGACTTCTGCAATGAGGGTATTTACTCACTGATCTTCCTATTACAGAACTCATCATGGTGAGTAGTGTTCAGTGAACGCCATCACTCTTTTAAAAATTAGTAAAGTTATTAAGCTCCATGGAAAGGTTGGTTGAAGATTCCTAATCTGACCATTCGAAATCTGAAATGCTCCAAAACTCAAAACTTTTGGAACTCTGAGATGATGATGCTATAAGCAGAAATGCCTCACCTGGCTTTCTAGGATAGGTTGAATCAAAACACAGGTATACTAGCTATTGTGTAAGATTACCTGTAGGTGATGTGTATGTTATGTTTTGCTTAGCTGCAGAATGCTCTCAAAGCTCATGGCTTCAGAGTAGGAGCTCTGAAAGGTGATTGGATCATGTGGACATTATACTCATCCACAGGTTAATCCACTGAGGAGTTCATAGCTGAATACGCTATGTTTGGAAGATGTGGGTCACTGGGGCCATGACACAAAAGGCTGATCACTCTCCCCAGCTCCCCCATCCCTTTCTGCTCCCTGGCCACCATGTTACAAGGAGCTTTCCCTTGTCAGAGCTTCCTTTCCACCATACCCTTCCTGTATTGGAGCCACCAACTATGGTCTAAATCCTCTAAAAACTGTAAGCCAAAATAAACTTCTCCTCTTTAAGTTGTGATTGTTTGGTATTTTGTCCCATCAATGAAAAAGATGAATAAGACATAAGATCTGTGTGTAATATTCATAAAGTTTGTGTTAAGAGTTAGGTTTCAACATAGAGTATCTTGCAAATATATGCAAATACTTCAAATCCTCTGCCCTCCAAAAATGTTCACAATCCAAAACACTTGCCCTGAGCACTTCAGATGAGTGATACTTAAAACCTGTATGGGTTTGTTTAGCTTCGAGGGAGCAGCCCGGGACAAGAACTTTGGGAAACGGAACCATTTTTCTGAGTCCTGTAGGTTTTCACAGGCAGCCTTGTGAAATGGAATACAAATATACTCCAGAGCTAGGCAAAATAGTCAGACAGTTGCTTCATGACCTTGAACATGACAGTCAACTTTCTGAGCTGCTCTTCTTTAAGCATAACATTCTTTGAAAGAATATTGAGAAATTTAGATGAGATGATGCGTTTGAAAGTTTCAGGGCATGTGAAGAGCTCCAAGAATGTTAATAGTAAAGGACCTTTAAAGGATTGCTTAAGCTAATCGAAATCAATTTCTTTAAGATTACTTCATTGCAAAAGAATCTGGAATTTTAGCTTTTTTACTTATTTATTTAGAGGTTGTAAAGTAAAGGCGCTATGCAAAGCAGAACCATGCTGGAAAGACTAGCACTTGCAAAACTTTTTGGTTAGGCTGGATCTATGTGTGGTCCCTAAATGTATTTCCCCAGTGGAGAGACATTTGACTAGCTGCATAAAGGGTTTTATTTTTTCCTTGTGGTACCGAAGATTGAACTCAAGACCTTGCACTTGCCAGACAAGCATTTGTTCTACTGAGCTATCTCCCTGGCCCCCAAGAATGAGCTTTGCAGACTTTTGTGATATATCAGCTTTGCAAACTGACAAATTAATTAATCTTCCTGTGCCGCAATCTTCTTCTCAGTAAAATGGGAAAAATGAGACTTTTCTGATGCTTAGGCAAAATATTGCATGTGAGAATGTTTTACTCATTTAGTATTTGCTTTACTGCCTAAATTTAGCAGGTGGAGATTCATTTGGCATAAGCATTACTTTTGGGGATGTAAATTCTTTGAGGAAATTTCCAGGATTTTGTCCAGGGGATTAGATGAAGCAAAATGTACATAATCTATCTGCTAATTGCAGAATCTTCAGGGTTTTTTTGTGGGGGAGGGGACTAGTCTTAAACTCAAGAAACTGGAAAATACATTTTGCTCTTTCTTCTCTACCTTTACCCTTTTTTCTCCTTTTTGAGTCTGGGACTGTTCTTCTAGGCAATACAACTCTGGCTGAATATATCTGTCACCTAGCTTTTCTTTTTTATCCAATTGTATGCCTTCTGAATAATCCACTTGTATCCCCAGGAAGACTGTACATACACTGGGCTCTGGGTGTAATTCTAATTAAAACTTGACTTAGGCCCTAAGGAGAATATAACTTAATTTTTAATTCAGTATTGAAAGTTGAAAAACATAACTGTTCTTAGCTACTTTGTTCAAGTAGTGGAATGTGATCTCTCTAACTCTTTTCCATTAATGTCATGCACGCATGTGTTTCACGGAACCATTTCTTAGGTAGTTTTCATATTTGAAAATGAAATGACAATATTGAATCAGTCTTGCTATATCATTCCCTTCTAAAATAAAGCTTGACATTGTGGGCAAATATATGACACAGCTTGACATCTGGCTTTTGTTTCTTTTACTCTCTTCGGTAAAAGAACAGAAGTTAAGATGACACTGATGCTGCCTTTTCAATCAACTAAGTCCCAGAGTCCCCATGGTGCAAACTTTCCTCCTTAAAATGAGAAAAAAGAGACAATTTTCCCTCTACTATCTATAACAGAAGAACCTTAGAAGAATGTCCAACTATAGTACAGGTCAGGCTACTTTTGTGGAAGTAAGTAGCACACATATGCAACCTGAACAACCTCAGCTTTGTTTTTCAACATTTTATCAGAAGAAAGCAGAGACTACATCTAAGCACATGTGTGCTTGTATATCTGTGTGTATCAAATTTAAGTAGTTAAGTGGTGTTCCCTATTAATTGAAATAAACAGGTCATAAAGTGAGCATGTCTCTTCTTTGTCTCTGAATCAGCGAGACCCCTGATACGTGCATGCTGTGGAGAGAGCAGGGTTAAGCAGATGCTCAGACACTGGGATTTGGGTTCTGCTCTGGGAACTTGGAGGGTGCACCACTAGAAAGCAAAATCTCAATTTTCAAGCTGAATGGAGAAAGAAGACAGCAGTCATTCACCAGTGAGAAGTAGCAGTGGTGGATCCTTGTCTGTGGGAGACCTCAGCCTGCCTGCCAGTCTCTTCCACCCTGCACAGCCGGCAGGAGAGAGCAGGAACTGGTTAGCCACACAACTGAATGCAGATTTGAAAATGAACATCTAGAAGACATTTAGCAAACTTAAAAATATGGTACAACAAAGGGCACTGAAAAAATCAGAAGGCTCTGTTTTCCAAAAGTAAACACAAAATCCAAAATATGGAGTGAGATACTCAAGTGTCTAGGAGAAACAAAAATAAACATGTGTACATTTGCTGTATTCTGAGGCTTCATAATGCATATTTTGGCCAGGGGTTGTAAGGATTACTCTGCCCCTCTTTTGCAAAGAATTTCAAGTGAACTATTCTGTTTCTTCAAAACACAGTATGCAACTGAGAAGAGCTTTGAGAATTTAAACATGATGGGGAAGAATTCTTTTTTAAAATGGTCTATCCTTGGGTAAGGGCAGCATGTTTGTTAAGTCTAAATGAGTCCCTGTGTGTAACAGGTAAGCTTAAGTATCAACCTGTTTGGCTTGGGAGTTGCCCAGGGATTAGGAAAGCACTATTCTGGGTATTTCTAGGTGGGTCATGGAGGCATGACATGGGTAGTATGTCAGGCACCTGGCCCCTTCCTTTCTGGTGGTCTTCTTCTACTCTGGTTTCTGGTGACTATGACAGAAGCTTTGCTCTGCCACATCCTGTGGCCATGACCATTTTGCCTTACAGCCAGCTAACTATGGACTGATGTACCTGAAATCATGAGCCAAATGCAGCTTCTCCTTTATGTGTGTGTCCTAGCCAAGACAAGGCTGACCAACACACTGCAATAGAACCCAGGCCAATACACTGTTAGAACCCAGGTTACTGTGACTTGGCCAGCAGTCTTACCACAAAGCAACACAGATGAGCATAGACATTTACAGTGTAGCTGGTGATAGGCTATCAGGAAGGAAGCGGCATGAGGGCATAAACAAGCTTGGCAGGAAGTGACATCCTGGGATGTTGGTGTGAATACTGCAGTTGAAAGACACATGGAGAATTTTCCCCCTTCCTTGTATAAAATTTGAGCGCTTGGAACCCTTCTCTACATTATTTTTTTGAGTTAATTCAACATTACATAAACTCCCTGGAGTCTCAAGCTGAATTAGTGTAATAAACTGCTTTTTGGGTTCCACTGAGGGTCATTTATTAAACAGCAGTGAGAAAACTAGCCCAGCTTCTGCGTAGCATCTTTCACTGAAGAGTAAAACAAGGTTATTAAACTCATCTTTTCTACAACTTAAAAAGAGCTCACCTGCTGCAGCTATTGAGTCCTGCCAAGAGGGACACAGACCTTTTGGTGAACAGAAGTGACTATTCACACTTTTTGTGACTCGGTTGATAAGATGAAAATGAACCTGACAAACTGTTGAAGCTGAACAACCTAGAGTAATTTAAGGACCATCCATCAACCAACAGGCTTTTTATTGGGAGGGGAGAAGAGAACGAGGGGTAGGAGAAAGGGGAGGAAGAAAGAGGAGAGGAAGGGGAAAAAACGAAAAACAGTGTAATGTTTCTAAATCTGAGACATTTTTCCAATCTAGATGCTTTTAATGTCTAACATTTGTTTGCATAAATCTGTGCACATTCATTGGCAACATGATGCTGTACAATAAACTATAAAATAGAGGGTGTTATAATTTACAAGATAATCTCATTTTCCTTCCAAAGTTCCTAATGCTTTTGTCCTCTGGAAACTATAGTTCTAAAATAAATTGCGATGTAATATGATCTGACAAAGATAGTTCAGAAAACAAAGACAGCTCCTAAGAAAGGAGCATTTCTGAAAATGGCTCATGTTCTCTGATGGTGACATTTGAGGTTTCCTAGCCTTTGGTGGTTTTACACTTTCTGTCTGATGGATCAAATCCACAGCTGTTTTCATGCCCTTTGGGGAAAATATTTCAGAAGTAAATTGAGAAGGAATGTAAGTAGGCACGTGCCTGCTTCTCTTGTAATTAGTTATCTGTTTTTAGGTGTAACAAGGACTGATCCTGCCTGAGAAAAATAAAAATAATCTATAGAAAATATTTAATCTGTTATCACTTAATCTGTCATTTAGAATCAATTACACATCTGTTTTGCATTGACAGATAAAGTTGAGAAGACATTTAATCACCTGGGCTCTCTCTTTTTATGTAGAATATCAACTCTATGCTGCAATTGGAGGGTTACTGGTTTGGAAACCTGAATTGTGGAGATTTTTTCATAGCTACTCCCCACCCCACCCCCAGAAAACAAACCTTCCATGCTTTACACAAGCGCTTAGATGCTTTGCAAGCAGACTTGGTGTTTAGAGAGAAAAATAAGTCAATTAAAATAGATCCTGGAGCCCCAGAAGTAAGCCGCATGTGAATGCTAAGGGTTACATTCTCCACCTGTTGTTTTGAATTTTGCATCTTAATTCAATATAAAGCCTAACAATTGATACAGGAAAGATGTGATTGAAGGTGTAAGTTGTGCAGAAATGACTTGGTGTTAAGACTCAAAATCTTGCGTTTTCTTTTGCACTCCAAAAAATGACCGAAAGCATTTAATATATATATATAATATATATATATATATATATTATATATATATATATATATATATATATATATATCAAAGTTGTGTGGAAGTTTAAAGAATCTTCATCATTTTTTAAGAAGAGCTGCTGAAAGCATTAGGAACTCTAATCAGAGGGTCAATTCACACACACCGTGGAAGAGCCGCAGTCACACACATGCACACACACACACACACACACACACACGTCTAAGCTAGATGCAGAAGTGTGCATGCTGACTTATTCTTTAATTATGGGTTTGCAGGCAGCAGAAACTTGAGTGCAAGTAAGAAATGTTTTGGCTTTTTTTCTAATAATTCTCCTACTGGCCCTTGAGGGAGGCTCCCAGGGAAAGATTGGGCAGGCCCTCTATTTGCTCCTGGAAGAGATGTGTTGGCTTCCCCAACTGCCTTAGGACCCAATGAAGGTTCTCAGCAATGGAGCTCTAGTCATCAGAAGAAAGAAAAGTTATTGCAAACAATGAAGAAATAAGAAAAAAGTAGAAAACATTTTCAGCTAATTTGATTTTGCCTTTGATGGAAAAACACCCATAAAGTGCATAATATGTCAGTGTACAAATGGCTGTGGGAAAAAAAACCCAAAACAAAACAGTAACAACAGTTCCCTCTATTTTATCTCCTATTTTGGGCAAAAAGAGGTTTTCTTAAGAGTTGTTTTTCCCCCTTCAGCACTATACATTAAGAAAAAAGGAAAGGGGGAGAGAGGAGCACGCATAGAGAGACAGACATTTTCTTTAAAAATAAATTACAGGCTTTTAGACCATAATAAGTATTCTTTTCTTTTACTCCCTCCAGCCCAAATCCCACAGCCATTATGGAGACCAGGTGCTGCCTTGTTCTTTGTTAAAACAAAGGTTTGCTTCAGATTAAAGAAGAAGCCAGGGAGTGGGGGCAAGGAGAGAGAGAGGAGGAGGACTAACATTTGTGAAGTGAGAACACGGCCTGTATAATGTGTACTCTAAAAGGTACAAGCTAATTATTTTCCTCGACTATTTCAACACCAGTGGTAACCTTCTACTGCACTCCATCTAATTAATCTTTGTTTTAATTAATACTATTTGGAGGGGGAAGGGTAGTTAAGATCTTAAAAAAAGAAAGAAAACTGCCCTAGTTAACAAAAGCCATAAAGCAAAAATGAAAGTCTTGCTTCACTTAAATAACAGCAATCCAACCACTCCGAATTAAGGAAGCAATTGATTGGTTCCAAAGTCACTTTTATATTAAGAATGCTGTCTTGTTCAGTACCATAGAAAAAACTGTTGCAGACTTTTGTTGCTCAGATAATTGTTCTGGGGACTTCAAAATCATTTGTTCTTTACAGGCCAAAAGGTAAGACATAAAATGGTACACGCCAATTTCAATTTGTACTATGAATACCAAAGTGGGTGTAAAACCTACCGAGAGGCCAGTGCTTTTGCTTTTGTTTCTTAGACTGCATCTATGTAGGCTGGCCTGGAAGTTGCAGTTCTCCTGTCTCAGACTCTGGAGTAGATGGGACTACCTTATTTTTACTATTTACATTTGTGCTACTCTGGATGGTAGCAACAGTAAAATTTTAAACTTTGAGACTGAGAACTATGACTAAAGTAATCCTAGAGTGAGAAACCAACATTAAAATCAGTTTAATATTTTTAACATTTGGCTTAAAATCAAGGATGGAGAGTTAATTTGCTGCAGTAAACCACTTTTATCCTACTTTATTCCATCCCTCTGTTGCCAATCTCAGAGTGATGTTAAACTTAACTTCTGAGTAATCCTTGGATGCCATCCTATAGATAAACAGTTGACAAACCTGACTGTCTATAGCTGGCATTAATATTAGCACATGTAGCTTTGGTATCTAGCACATTAACCTCTAGGTTCAGATGAGGTAGAATGATCTAGAAAATTGGAAGTAACCAAGCATACTGAGAGAACAGCGTTATCATTCCCCAACTTGTCTGTAGGATTTAATGAAAATGTCTCAGCAGCGCTTTCATGTTTTAATTATTTAATTTTTGTAGTACTGGGGCTTAGACCCTGGATAGTTGCACTGAGCTCTATCTCCAGTTCTTTTGGTTTGACTAAATCATTCTGCTACCCACCGAGGCTCAAATTTATAATCCTTCTGCCTTGGTCTCCTGGTGCTAGAATTATAGGAATGTGTTACCTCACCCAGCTTAAGCTGTGCTCTTTAATTAATTAACATATTTATTATCAAGAAGTTACCTTTTCAGTTCCTTCTTCTTTGAGACTAATAATGTCCAGGTCAAAATCCTTCCTCAAGCCATCAGTCTTATTAAAGGTGATGCGCCCAGTCAGGCCATCCCACCGAGCCTGTGGAGAAAAGAGATGTGGCATCCCTGCTTCGTACTCATCATAATCTTGAGAACATCAAAACTGCAATAGTTTCAAATTCATCACAGCATCCATTTATTCAGCTTCACCATGCTGTTATAACCACTGCACTGCTTCAGTGACTTGAAAGCAGAAGGTGCCACTATTTTATTAGCACTCGTTTATTTTGTCAGTCCTAACATTTTAACAGCAGTCAGTCCTGTTACAGTGGCAACCTGAAAGGGCAGGATGAAGAAGACTGTAAAGCACTCTACGCATAGAGTATACAAAGCCCTGGAGGTTATGATAGTCTGTCTTCCAAGGTCAATCCAAATCCCCTTCAAGGTACCCTCCTTTGGCATTTTCTATTAAAATATATGAGGTGTGATAAAAATATACAGTGAATATTTAAACTTAAAATTACAGTAAAAACCCATTGCATTAGCCTTCCTGACAATACTTCCCCTTGCTTCAAACAGATTTATCCCATTGTTCTCGGTGATATATCTTTTATTGTAATGAGCTTCTTTAAAGATTCAAGCATTTACCATATATTTCAACCACCTTGTAGACCAGTGGTATATTATTGAAATGTTTATATGTTTATGATTTAGGCCGCTTACTGCCATTTGGGCATCAGAGTTGCTCCATGGTTCCTTATAGCTGCTGTAGCATCACAAACCTGATGCTCAAACTAAGAGAAATCTATCTTTGCACAATTCTGGGGCAGATCCAAGTGTCAACAGAGCCATGGCCTGTCTGGGGCATCTACAGGATGTCCCTGTCTTCACCTCTTCCTTCTTCCGATGGCTGCTGGCTCTGTGTGTCGAGACTATACCACTCCTTGCTCTGCCTCTGGGATGATCGTACTGGATCATCCTCTTATATTCATAGGAAATCTCCCTCTTCCTAAGGATTCTTCAGATTGCATTTAGAGCCCACGTGAATAATCCAGAGTGATATAGATGCAAAGTCATTTTTTGCCATATATGGAGATATGTATAAGTCCAGGGATTAGAATACAGATGTCTTTTAGGGGAGCCAGTGTTCTGCCCACCACAGCATCTTAGGAAATGCAGCTCTCAGTTTTCTGGCCTTTTATAGAATTCACATTTTACATTTTTGTTGCTTTCATTAATTAAAAAGTTAACACTTGAGACTCTTGCACTTCAATTATTTGGTGGTGTTTATTATGTTGCTTATTTGAGTTTCATTTCGAAATGGAGGTAGAGAGAACTCAGGTCTTTGTGTACACTTACCTGTTTCCCTCCAGCTTCAGTAAGCTCATCACTGTATCTAAATGTGAAGGCCCTAAGAATTATGCCGCACGCACTTGTAGTTGTTTCTGCCACCTGCACCTTGTGAGCGTAATTCCCCACCAGACAGGAGAGCAGAGCAGTGCAGTGGAAAGAACATGAGTTTTCCACCAGACTGTGCTTGAATCTTTGAAGTGTGACTTCAAGTTACTTAACCTGGAGCAGGGTTATCTCAGCCTTCACGGTTTGGCCAAGGTAGAGCTTTTGTAAGGATTAAATGGTACTAACACAGCTATTAACACTTTGAAGTTATATTAAATTTTAACAATTATTATTTTTACAACAGTATTTTACTTGGGTCAGGACTCAAATGTCTATACTTTACTAGTTTCCACTGTATTTTATCATTCTATCAGGTTAATTGTCCCAAAATATAATTTTCACCTTCATGAGCTCTTCCTCAGCCTATAAAGTATATAATGGATTCATGACACCTACATATTAGAATAACCTTGACTTAACATTGGCGATCATGATGGTTAATTTTATGCACACTTGACAGGGCTGAGATAGCTAATTAAACATATTCTTTGGCTGTACCTGTGAGAGTATTTGCAGAAGGAAATAGCATGTAAATTGGTAGCCAAAGTAAAGCATATTTTCCTTCCCAATATAAGTGGGCATCACTTAGTCCACTGTGGACATGGATTGAACTAAAATGCAGATGAAGGGAGAATCAGACCACGCCTGAATGTTGGAGCTGAAACATCGATCCCCTGTTCTCAAGCTTGGATTTACACCATTGAGGTCCCAGCGTTCAGTCTTTGGGACTTGAACTAGAACTCCACCATCATTTTCCTAGGTCTCTAGTTTGCATTTGCAACCCTAGGACTTCTTGGCCTATAGGACAACATGAGCCAATTTCTCAGAATGAGTGTCTTTGAACTTACCATATATCCACCTGACGGGTTTCTCTGAGGCCTTTTAAACATTTTCGGAGCCTACCTCACCAGAATTTCCCAGCAGGTCTCTGCATGCACAGTTCTCACTGCCGCAGGCCTGGTGTCTACAGCCTCTGTGCGTGTGCTTGTCACTTCCCGCAGCCTCCATGCCACTTTCTTGACTCCTATTCATCTTTCAGGACTGCATTATTTGCTACTGTGGTTCAGAGTCAGGTATCTCTCCTTCTAAGCACGGTGTTCCCATCATGCACTGCTCTGCCTTCTGATTTCCCTGGCAGTCTATGTACGTACGAGTGAGCCTTGCACTTTCCAGTTTGGTGCTCTTTGTATCCTCATGAGGCTTGGAACTTCAACAGCAAGAGCTGATATTTTCACTAAATGGTGTTCTCTCTCATGTCCAACAAAATGATATAGGACTTAAGCAGTTTACTTTTTTCTTATTCTAATTTGTTTCAACACAAAATTTTCCAATTAGCAAGCTTGACTTTTCTGTCCTCTTTCAATTTTTTGTCTTTTAACCTAGAATTTCTCAATTAATATCTTATCTTAAAATGTCTCAGCCTGCCAGTCAAGAAACTTAATCTTTAAGCCACTTTCAAATTATGTGGCCTTGATTGAGCCACTTTTCCTTATATTAGGACACAAAAGAATGCTTTATTAAGTAAAAGTTTTGACTAAGATCAGAATCTTATAGAAGAGACACCATTGAGGAATTTGAGGTAGTTCACTGTCATCTAAGGAGGAGCTGAAATCTGCAAGCTGGGCTACATATAGTATCTGTCCTCAGCTTTGCACATAAAATGTATTGCTATGTGGCTGGGGAGAAAAGAAAGACTCTGGTTCCCTTCGTTGCTGTTGTCCATTACCTCTAGTAGTAATTCATTTGGAAAACATTTGAATATCTTTTCTGTTACAAGGAACCTGCTAGAAGTATAAAATTTAGCAATATTCAAGAGGAATGAGCACATTCATCTATAATTACAGGTGCCATAAGTGCAAGAAAAAAGATTTTAAAAGAATGGAGAAAAACTACTTATCCTAACTAATTACAGAAGCAAAAAGAGCCAGCCAAAGACTCCTGAGGGCAAGAACACATCAGAGGACAAAGGATGAGAGTTGGCCCCACGAAGATTCACAGCCTGCGTATCAGTACAAACTAAATAATAAATTACAAACTAAATAATAACTTTCCATGGCTTGTTACTGCAAGGTAAAGAATGATGGGAAATGAGTTCAGGAGGGCAGGGAGGCACATTTTCATGAAGGTGTTATGATCCATGCCGGTTTGATTGGACACTGGTCTGCAGACATTTAGAATTACTGGAGTGTTTTATGTACCTCAGTGTCTTTCCTAGATATGCCTTAGAGGAAGATCATTTTAGCAGAATTAAGGAGGATAACTTGGAGAAGGCCGAGATCATAAGCCATTGGCTAGTTAACATGTGGTTCTCATAGAACAAAATTTAGGGAGTCCCATCTTACTACATGTGAGCAAAAGAACGTCTGTTCTGCCTGTGAACAGAAGATCTGCACAATCCCTCGCCTTCCTGCCCCCCCTAACTTGCACACAATTAAGTATCAGGAAGCATATTTATTTATTTATTTATTTTGGATCAAAATTCACAGCTATATTATGGGGACTAGAAAAGCAGTGACAGTTGAAAACAAAAACCAAGCCATTAACTCTAAACACTAATTCTATGCAGGACAACTGTATGCCCATGTTTTAAATCTTCACAAATACCTACCTTTATTTGTATTATTATTTTGATCTTTACACGGCTTATTACATACCACATCCTTTCATTGAAGCCATTGTTTCAGGCAGTTATACCTTCCAACAAGATAAACACCATGTAGGGCGATGCACTTGAGGCACAGTATACCTTGTTGATAACATGCATTGTCAGCTGAGCAGGCCAGGCCATGTGTGTGTGTGGGGTGACTGAGCAAAAATGGAGTCTGTAGCTGATGCAAGTTTACGTATCTCGTAGTTGTTACCCTATCTCTGCTCACAGTCAGGAACCTGTCAGACCTTATTCACCAGAATGGTTTGTAGATGCCTTGAACAGAGACAAAATACTTAACAATTACCTACCCTCCTTTGGCTACACTTGCCCAAGGGGAGGAGGCATAGTTCTACAAAAGGAGGAGCAGAGTTCCAGTGTGTCAACCAAAATGTCAAACACATATTTTGGAGACCATCTAGGTAGAATGGATCTCCTACAATTGAAGTAGAATTTATCAGTTGGAACGTAAGTCACATTTAAGGCCAGGAAGCGAGATGTAGGTAGGAGAACTCTCCAACTTTTTCATCTGAACAACCTAAGTGGAAAAATTGGATGAGGGTCGTTCATTTCAGTAGCACATAAGTAGAATTGATTCTGCTCATGCTAAAACTGGGTCTCCAGAGCTTATTACCAAGAGACGACAACATCGAACACTACCATTCACTGTAAAAATGGGACAGCATGTTTTTAAGCTTAAGAGTAACAGCCATTGCTACCCTGGCTGAGAAATGGCAATCAAGTCTCTGGTACAGGCCAAGGGCAATCATGGGTGCCGGTAAGGAACACCCTCATGAGTACATTAGGTATCTCCTGGCATTGAAACCTCTTCAGGTTTCCTCATCACAGCCAAATTTTCTTTTTGTGCTCAGTTGCCTCCTGATTTTAAAAATCAAAAGCTGGATTTGTGGATTGATGGGTGAAATGAGAAAATAAAATGCTGGTTGGAGTTTTAGCAAGTGCCTCACAGAAGAGCAATTTGGGTAAGACTTTGGTTCACTGAAAATAGCTACTGTTAGGAGTTTGGACTATGTCAGTTTGTAGGTCTTTTCTTTATACCTGTAAACAATGTGCAGTTCTAGCCTTCTTTCTGATCCATTTCAAAGAGGTAGATATCTTCATTAAGCTCTACAAGAGTTTTAGACAGCTTTTTCCTAAAGGCAACTTTCTTTTATGAAAGTCATGTTGTGAGTTAATTTGGTACATTGTCTAGAATAGCACTGAAAAGTATAGAAATTGGTAGTATTTATCTCTTGATGTAGCTTGTAGCTCCTAGTCCTGTATTTAAAAACCTGGCTTAGAAATCTAATTTCATTTCCATGGTGTGTATATCTAGTGTCCCTTCATTTGGATTCTATTGTGTTGGTTTTATTCTTGAACTTAGGGTTCCAATCACTGGTGCAGAGTAATTCCCATTTCTTGCTTTCTTCCCTGCTCATCTAAGTGGCAAAAAATGCACTGCTAATTCACGCCACATATCTAAAAGAATCCCTGACTGGTTCTTTAGTGAACTGTATCTTTTGACCTTCAAAGTCAAGTCTCTCTTACTGCCTCAGTTATCCATGTCTTCCTCGGTGAGTTTCATTTCCATATATGTACCCTGAATCTTTTTGTAAACTAATTGCCATTAAACATTTATTAATCACTGACTGATTAGGTTGAATATGTGATGGTTAATTTCAGGAAATGATAAATGAGATCCATAAGGAAACCATTTTTTAGGGCAAGGTTAAGGCACACACAATTAATGATGCATAATGATATTAGTCATAATTACAATTTACTTGTCTTATGAAGAAGTATTTGTAGAGGGCACAATTATAGTACACTTAACTGAAAACAGTACTTAAACACTTATCTCCATTTTAGAAAATAGATGCAGTTTTTACAATGTTAGATCCCTTGAATACAACTGCTTGCTAGTAACTATCAGATGATGGAAATTCTGTCTCTTTTCTCTTCTTGGATATACTTTCTAATAGAGGAAGGATATGGATTCAGAAAGAATGAATATGGTTTAGTTATCATTCTATCATATTTTTATGTTCTTTCTCAAGATGGTATTTGTTGTCCAAATAAAGTATGTGTCTTAGTTTGTGGTAGGAAGTGTTTAGCACATAAGTTTACATTGTTATAATAGAACACTTTAAACATCAATTGGTTAAAATAATTGCATTTGTTCACTGCTTTCTAAAGGGAATTTAAATATGTGAAGCAACATAATTTCTACTTTCCTGAAAGTTTCCCCCAGACCTTCTGCTCTCATTTACCAGAATGAATACATTTTTTTCCTTAAGAAAAACAATGACTTCTCATTTGTGAAGAGGAATGGATGTTCTCTTCTAGCAGACACAATAGTTTCTTTTTATAAATTAGAAATTATGCTTTTTAAAATTGTATATTAGAAAATACTCTTTATAACTGCACTGTGACTAGAAGTCATAAGGCAAACAGAAAGATTAGCCTCTCTTATTAGATCATGCTTTCTTTGCTAGACAGGGACATACATCTTTTTTAAAATGGCTATTATATGTATTAGCAAAACTTATCAGGACTTTAAAGAAAAAAGATGACAGGGGCCATTGTACAGCAGATTCTTTCAGGAAAGATTTAATTCTCCAGGGCAATGTGGCTTCAGCAATTTACTGCTGTGTAGGGTTTAGATTTTGTGAAATCACATGCTCATTTTTAGGCTATGGAAATGGCCTAGCTGTAAACGATTTCTAATCAAACAGACAACTGCAAACATTATCATTCCATTGCCCTATGGGACATTAGTAGGTTTTCTCTTTCCTGGTGGCCTCTTAAATCACTGGATCTACTGGACTTTCTTAGGAAGGGCTTGCTTGTCAAGCCAGTTCCCTCAGTTAAAAAATGTCTGTCACACTTGCTTTCTTCATATTGGTAGTACCGTCACACACAAAATTGCTTTAAAATTGCACTTTTGCTTCTTTAGAGATTGTCCCATCTAGACACCTAAACACACTCAACCATCAGGACCAACTATGTGTGGTTCTTAAATTTACAAACATTTTCTTTTTTCTCCATTTCTGGATCAAATTTCATGAGTAATAGAATTTACTTGTTCTGATTTTCAGTCTATCCCCTTTGACTATTTTATTTTTCCTTCTCTTTCCTCCCCTTTTTTCCCTTCCAAGCTCTCTTCTCTTGATTATGTATTTTGCTTCTAAGTTTTGGCCCTGTTTCTCAGTTTGAAATTGTCTTGTTGAATTCATGGCTTGAATCATTTTTTTCCTCCATAACTAGGTATAGGTACCTGTGTCTCTCAGATCATTAGCAACTTTCGCTGCCAAGCCCAGGGAACACTTTCGTGTGTCATAAATTCCTGCTTTGGGCCATGAAGTGATGGCCATTTGACTGTTAGGCCAGTCTCAGAAACCTGGTCAAGGTGTCCCGTGTGCCTGTGACTGTGATCTGCATGGCTAGTGAGTCTGTCTCTGGGGGCGGCAGAAGCAATTGGGAACGTGGTGTTTTGTCCTTACTGTGTGATCTATCAGGTGGATGAAGGTTCCTAATTTTTTGCAGGGAGCAAATGACTGAAAATTTGGCTGTTAGCCTTTTCTTCTATCTGAATAAGAGCCTGTTTCAGACCCACTAACAGTGATACTATCCTTAGGGTTCTGGCCTTCTGAAGTCTTGGGTTGCAGGACTTCTGCCACTTCCTGGTGTTTATGGCTGTAGAACTGCAGCTGGGACTTCCAGTGACTGTGCTGATGTGTGGAAATGGAAGGGTTTTTTTTTTTTTTAATTTCACTATGCAAAGGACACATTTATTCTTACTCCCAGAGCATTGATGAATTAGGTAACAAATCCTTCAAGTTATGGATCTCTGCTTCTATGGCTTATGTATTCATTTGTTTATATCAACATTCTGAGAATTCTTATGCTACAGATAAGCTAGTTTAAATACATTGCATATTACACTTGAAAAGCAATCCCAGAAATTGTTGTATCAGAAAACATTTTCATGTAAAAACCAAGTTTATGAAAACAAGTACATTTTGACTATATTTAATTATTTTTTTAAAATAAACCAAAAATTACACATCTTTCCCTTAATGCTATTTCTATGAATTACATTTAAAGCATACATATGTACATACATAAAGCATACATATGTATGTTTTAAGCATATATATATTATTGTTGAGATTATATATAGGATCTTACTATTTTTGTTTCTTGATGAACAGAATATTTTGTTAAACTTCTTAAACTGGTTTTTCTGTCAAGATGGACTAGCATTGCCACGCAATGTTTAAAATGAAGATCATGTAAATTGGGGTAACACATGTTTTGAGTGAGAATGCTTACTCTGTTTGCTATAATTTTGTTCTGTAATATATCAGTTTAAATATAACTTTTCAAGGTTTCTTATTAAGATCCTGAGCTAATCTTTTATCAAGTCAACTTATGAGTGATGTTTGGAAATGTGAACAATTTCTCATGGAAATAAGGCAGATAGGTTGATGATCATATGTGCATATATGCCCTAAACATATATGTAATTTTATGAGTTATAGATAAGAGATAGTTTTCAAAGGATTTTGTGCTTCAAGTGAATTACATTATGCATGCTCATATCAATAATGTAATGTGCTATACTTTTCTTTACAAGGTGAAGAAATATGTTTAAATTATGAAAAAGCAAAGTGACTACAAAGTATAAATGTAAATAGTATACAACATATAAGGAAAATGAATTTTGCACTTAAAATATGTGTATGCAATGAATCTGAATAAAAGAAACAACTGCTGGAATTTTGCAAAGATCTGATAGTTTAATAATGCACTACATATTTTAAGCTTCGTAAATCCTTTTGTGCCAGAAACTGCATTTAAAACTAGACTTTTACTTTCTTAGGGTTAACATGGCAATTGGTTCTGGGGTATTTAGTCTGATCTTAAAAGGAAGACCTAAGAGTTTGCCATTTTCTTTCTATGTAATCTGTTCAGAAGACTACAAATTGATCCCCATCACAAGCATGAGGCTTCTGCTTTGTCCTCATATTTGTCTGAAGGTTTTACTATAAGCTGCAGTCTGGAATTGAGACTTTATCAAAGAGTGCCAGTCTCAGAGCCTACAAGAAAGATGGTGCTAGATATTCATTTCTTATTTGAATGAATCATTGGTGCAGGACTGAAGCTAAGGCAATATTATTCAGGCAATTTTTTCTGTACCAAAAACATGTAGTCTCCCATTGTTCTTGTTTCTATGGAGAAGCCTGATAAATAGAGTAAGGTCACCATAACTGGGAAGCAATCTCATTTAATTAAGACAAACATAACAAAAAAGGAAAAAGTGTTCAGAATTAGAGTGAAATTCCAAAAAATGATCTCAGGAAACTTGTCACTTATTGTTCTGTTGTTTATAGGATCCTGTATTTACAGATGGAAAGGAGAATAATTTTCTGGTGGTCCAAGAAATCTACCAGATAGTGAATACCTCAAAAGCAGATAAACTCATGAAAATGAACAGATTCTGTAAGAATATTATGCTCATGGATTTCTTAAATTTAGTTTCTGATACTTTTGTGGTAGGGTAAATAATATCCTTCCTCTTCCAAATCCATATGCCTGTTATTCCAGTAACAGAATGTGGCAAAAAGGACCATACGGATGTGATCAAGTTATAAAACTAACAATGGGAAGATCCTCCTGAATTTTTAAATGGACCCAAAGTAATAATAAATGTCCTTGTAAGAGGGGTCTAGAGGAGTTTGGTGGATATAAGGTTCAAATGTAATGATGACAGAAGCAGAGCACAGGAAGACTGAAAGGCATTTGCTCACTGGCTTTGATAACAGAGGAAAAGAGCCTGCAAAGCAAGGACTATGATATGTCTCCAAAAGCTGAGAACAGCAAAAGAATTGAGTTTTCCTTAGAGTTTCCAGAAAGAATCAGCCCCATGAGACTTAACATGAGACCTCTGACCTACAGAACTGCAAAAGAATAAATTTGTATCGTGGTAAGAAATAAAGTTTGTGGTAACTTATTTAGGCAGTGGTAGGAAATTGATACACTTTAAAATAAAAGAGCCAATAAGAATAACAAAATGAAACAAGAATGTTTTTGGATAAAAGAGAGATTTTTGTAATATTATCAAAGATTATTTTTGAAGTTTTCTTGGAGAAATTAATTTTCTGGCCTTTGTAGCTGCTTAAAACAGTACTTCTGAAATTGCTATCCATACTGAAAGAAGCTTATGTAGTTAATTAACATCTTTTATTGCCCTTGTGTAAATTAATCAGGTCCAAGCCCAGCGACACCAGACTTCTTATCCTATCAGTAATCTTTGGAGACTATTTATGCTACAAGAGGGCACTGTTGAGAAAATCATCTAAAACGTGGAAATAAAAGAAAAAAAAGACTATGTGTTTTCAAAGTCATATGGGATCATTTTCTAAGAGACTCATCTAACAATGATTTAATTCTCCAGGGCTTTGTACTTTTATTTGTTTTACTATTTTCTGTCACTAAGGGTCAAGACTATAAAATTACATGTTCACTTATAGACTTTTGTCTAGCATAGATGCAAGTAATTCACTTCTGGAGAGAAGATGACTTCAAAGGTTATGGTTTTGTTGCCTCGTAGGACAATGATTAGTTGTCTCTAAACTCGGCCTACTTGTTTCAGCCTCCCTCCCCTGGTGGGCATAGAGAATCCCTGTTGCTCTAATTTTTTCCCTCAGCATTAGTGTCCAGATGGTTCTACTGCTAAGGAGTTAAGTATATTTCGGGTCCTTTACATTTGCATGGTAGTCATGTTGATAACTTTAGAGAGCCACACATTGACCCAAAGCAAAATGTGTGCATTCTCTCATTTAATCTTTATGGCAATCAAGCAAGGAAAGTGAGACTGCTTTCAATTCATAGAGGGCAATAGAAATTTCATAGTTTTTAAAATGCCTGGGAAGGATTAAGAACGAGCTCTGTCTTATCTGTTTTCTCCTTCATCACATGGCATTTCCATTGATGACGTTGCCAGAAACAAGTGAAGGACTCTGGGCTAATTTTTCTCATTTCACATCTTAACTGTAGGTGTTTCATGAGTCATGAAGAGAGAATATCCTTAAGTTGAAAGTAAAAGGAGAAATAAAAAAAAAACAAAACAAACTGAGTCTTTGCTAAAATCTTGACATTCCACCAGCTCCCTGGCATGTTTGAAGATTGAATTGCTCAAATCTATCCATCTTAGACCTGTAGGTTTAGGCAGGAGGACAGAGAGCTTCCATTCTGGCTTCTACTCTCCTAATGCCCAGTATCTTGGCTTGATCCTGTCCTGAAACTAATGTCACAGCCTGGAAAACATCACTGACACAGTAGACATGCAGGAATCCTATGTATGCAGTCTTTGAAATTAGGGTCCTGGGGCAACTGGAATTTATGCACAGCAGTCTAATTGCTGTCAGGGTTTATGGTAAGGAGAGATTTCTTGAAAAAATGTCTGAACTCTTTACCTTATACTAGTTTGGTTGAAAGACATCTAATTTTTCTGCTAACCAGCTTTCCATAGTCCTGGACAACCCCATTCTCTTTGCCAAACTGTGTATAAAATATGTCTCAGGAGGGTGCCACGTCCCTGTCTTTCCATTTGAAGCATTTGCTTGTTGCTGCTCATGGACATTTTACCATAAATGTTGGTTATTGTTGCAGACTTAATGTCTGAGTCTGTAAACCATGTCTTACAGCCTTTATCTCCAGTCATGTAGGCCTCCTTCTGCCCAAACTCCTTCCTGTATTTTCTAGATCCTTTCTTTCTTTCACTTTCACTTTTTACCTAATTCAAAACACATTTTATATTATTCTAAGATAGCAGTAATACTTTGAGGTTTATACAACACAGATCAAGTGATGAAGTATGACAGAATTATTTTGTGATTCAAAAATTATGTGAAAAATGTGAAACTTTCAGGTAAAATGAAATGATTTAATAAAACAATAAACTGACCTTACAAAATACCATATTATACTGAAAAACTTAAAAATAGTAGATTTATAAATTTTTACATATTGCTTACAAATTTGACATTGTAAAAAAATAAGTTTACATAAAAGGGGAGCTACCTTTAATTGTTGTCAAGTTTCCAATTCTGATCACGAGCATTGGGATCCCAGAATCTGTCATTGGTATGAAATGGTAAGTTTGTATATCTTGGCTCTGTCTTTGGCCAGCCACGTGACTCTGATCAAGTTACTTGATTTCAGACTCAATTTGTAAAAAAAAAAAAAAATTAATACTGTCTTCACTTAGTTGTAAAACTACAAGAGATAATTCTTCCAAGCATCTAAGCAATTACTGATATAATGGAAGCTGAATAAAAATCAGGTTCCTTTGTTTCCTTAATTCTCTTCACAGGTACCTGATTATGCCTACCTGTTTGCAATGAACTTTGCTCTGAGTGCAGCCTTTTTAAGTGCTGCTTCTCAGTGGAAAATCAGCTGCCCTCTGATAGCAACCATTGTATTAGTGCATGGCTCTCACATTTTTAAATGAGCATGAAAAACATTGGGCGCTTATAAAGTTTTTGTTTTCCCTATAAGAATTTTAGTTTAAGAATTTCTGTATACCACACTCTAAGAATTGTGAAAATAGGGCTCAGCTTTACAGACCTTGTGATTATCTTCTGTTTGCTAAATAATTGCACCAAATAAGTATCAATCAGCTATCAAGCATGGACCCTGATTCCAATAAAGTTCTCAATCTGATGATTAAAGTATTATCACCCCTCTCTCTCTCTCTCTCTCTCTCTCTCTCTGTGTGTGTCTTTCTCTCTCTCTGTCATTTATCATCAATAATCTTATATCTACTTGTATATTACATCTAATATCTATTAATCTATTATCTATCTCTTATTTGTTTGGCTGTTTAGAAATTACAGTTATGAGGGCAAATATTAATACTGATAAAAGTTGTACAGAATTGAGAATGTGAGCCATAGCTAGTTTGAGTAGTGCCATTTTTAGAATAAAGCAGAGATTGAACTACTTAGGAAGAAGATACCCAGGATGTGAGCAATACCTCTTGTAGTCTCAGTAGAGTGCTGGGCCAATGAAACATTGTCTTTATATTGTTGCATGAATACTCATGGATCCTGTGCTCCTCCAACTTAGAATAGTATCAAAAATAATACAGACTGCTCTGAGAGAGTAGTTTTTGGTGTATTATAGGCAAAAGAGACTCTACTGGTTCTGAAAAATAGGTTTGTCCCACAATAGTAGTGTTGCAGGTTTTTTTTTTTTTTTTTT
>NDGM011241485.1:393-15695 GCA_002564305.1 Octomys mimax | reverse complement strand
AGAGAACTAAAAGCTAATTGCTTTACTGAATATAGACAGAAAGACAAAAGTCCTCAATAAGATAATAAGAAACTAAGTGCAAAAAGTCATCAAAATCATCATAGATAATAGCCAAGTTGGCTTAATTCCAAGGGTACAAGGATGACTCAATATTTGCAAATAAATAAGTGAATGTGATACACCATCTAGACAGAAGCAAGGAAAAATATATCTGATCATTGCAGTAGACACAGAACAATACTTGATAAAGATCTACAACAATCTGTGACAAAAACATGGTATAAGCATAGAAGGATCTTAATTTGACAAGTTGTTTATGACAAACCTAGTGAAAGCTTTCCTTCTAAAATCAGGAACAAGATAAGTTTATCCACTATCATCACTCTTATTCAATATAGTATTCATAACAATAACTGCACAAATCAGGAAAGAGAAAAGATAAACAAAAAGGATATGTAAAAGAAAGGAAAATAACAAATTCTCATTGTTTTCAGAAGACATGATAATCTACATAAAGGATCCAAATAATTTCATTTAAAGACACTTGTACTGATAACGACATTCACTAATATAAACAGATACAAAGTATAAATGGAAAAATCAATAGCATTTCTCTGAACTCACAGTAAAAGAAATTAGGAAAACAATATCATTTATAATATCATAAAGTAAAATTAAATACTTAGAGTTAACCTATCCAAGGGAGTGAAATAATGAAAACTACAACTATAAGGGATTCAGAAGAGAACAGACAGCATCAGGTAACAAAAGCAAAGAAGTTTTATTGAAAATTAAAATGATAAAATAATTTTTCTTGCACAAAACAGAAACATCTGATCAATGGAACAAAAAAGAAGATGCAAAGACACAATGGACGCATTCATCTATCTGTTCTTTGAACAAAGGGGACAAAAAGCATACAGAAAGATAACCTCTTTAATTAATGGTCCTGGGATAACATGCTACCCACATGCAAAGACTGAATCTAAACTGATATGTCTTATGAGGTACTAAACTGAAATTAAAATGGGTCAAAACTCTACATATTAAAAGAGAAACACATTTACCAGGAAGACAAAACAAATACAATTCTTGATGATAGGTGTAAGCTAGGACTTTCTAATCAACACTCCAATGACATAAGAAATAACATCAAGAACTGATAAAATTGGCTCATATTAAATTAAAAACCTTCTGCTCAAAAAAAACAAAGCATCCACCAGAATGAAGAGACAATCTATAGTGTTGGAAGTGGTGGAAGATGGGAATTGATCATATGTGGGAGGGCATTACAAGGCCTCTTTGCCTAAATTAGTCAAGCTACCTCATTCCTAAGAAAAGCATCCTGCCTGAGTCAATATAAGCTACTAGGCACCAGGCAAACTTGTGTCACATGACACTAACTTTGCAAAGGTATAGAAAAATGCCCTTACTGTTGTTCTCCAGGTCATTTGCCAATGAGGCATGGACCACCACCTGACCTCAGCTACTATCTCTTATGTTTAGTTCCTAAAATTTCTGTCCTTTTTCTCCTGGAGTCCACTGAGAGACCAACAAATCACTGCACTACAGGATGAGAAAAATTTTGCCAGCTACTCCTCACATACAAGGCTAATGTTTAGAAAATATAAAGAACACTAAAAAATGAGGCCCTCAAAGAAAAAAAGATCCAATCAAAAAACGAACAACTAAAATGAACAGAAACTTGAGAAGAAATACAAGTTGACAATAATATTGAGATTCCATCTTACTCCAGAAAAAATGTCTTCTATCTATCAAAAAAAAAAATCAAATAATAACAAGTGCAGTTGAGACTGCAGGGAAAAAGGAACCAGGAACCCTTCTGCATTGCAGGCACGAATATAAACTAGTGCAACCATTATGAAAATCAATATGGCAATTCCTTAAACAATGAAAAGAAGAAATTACATTCAATCTTGTTATTCGCCTACATGGTAGCAGCACAATTCACAGTAGGTGAATTTTAAAAGTGGCCTTTATGCCCATCAAAAGACAATAAGGAAAATGTATGTATATGCAATGGAGTTTTATACTGTCAAAACAAGCCTGAGTCACTTGCAGCCAAATGGATGTACCTTGAGAACATATTATTAAATGAAATAAATCAGACACATAAACTAAAATTTTGCACCACTTTTCTTATATGAAACATGCAATATATAAATAAAAGAAAAGTAAAAAATAAATAACAAGATATATGGAGATAAAGTTTTTGATGGGAAGGCAAACAAATGATAGACAGAAAGGGAAAGGAGATAAAAACAAGGTATCCTGATTTGTTATTCACACATTTACCCACGAAGAATGTGATTATCTTTTACTACAAATATGTACTAATAAAAATGAAAATTGAAAAGAACTCAAATTAGTCAAAATTTCATGTAACAATGAAATTTAATTTAAGCAAAGCTGAATAATTATGTTCTTAGGCCTGTTTGTCTCTTTTTTTAATACTAAAGATTCAGCCTGGAGACTTTTCACTAATCTATTTGTTTACTTTTCATTTTATTTATTTATTTATTTATTTAGAAATAAATACCAATGAGACAGTTTCAAAACTGATTAATAGGACAGTTTCAATAACTAATACATTGCATATTGTTGTCTTTGTAGTGGTTATTTATAGTACAAGTTGCAGTCCTGATATCTTGTCCACAAACACTATTAGTACAAAACTTTCTATTCATTGAATTAAGAGAAAGTAGCTATATATCTATCCTAATATTTTGTATATACAGATACAAAATGGTCCTTCATTTGTATTCCCCTTTCTTGTTTAGTTTTGTCAGAGATGGGTATTCCATTGTTGTTTAATTATAGTAGGTGCATAATTCCAGCAAAATAATCCAATATAGTCCAGTAGCCCCTAATAGTAGTGTGTTATCCATAGGACTGGCAATGTCAGAAGTTGTTGACTTGAGCCGTTTATAGCTCAGCATATTTAATATGACTTTACATACCTCATTATTATACTTTTCCGCTGGATGGTTAAGACCACGATAAAGCAAGACCTATGTAACAAGAAATGTAAATTTTGTATCTGACTAAGTCAGTCAAATTACCTCAGGGTTTAGTGTGAAAGCCTGTACCGCAGTTTGTAGATCCTTTTTCAGTGTCAGCCATGTGGATCAGTCATGGCCAATGCTCAACCAATTTGCTCTCTGTTCACTAATCTACATACTCAGCCCTTTTTTTTTTTTTCTTTTTCTTTTGAGGCAGGATCCTTTTACGTTGCCATATTTCCTATGATAAATTTAGTTTAAACTTTCTGCCTCAGCCTCCACAATGGTAGGATTATAAACCTGTGCCACTTCAGTCATCCTTGAATTATATATGTGAAAAAAATGTGGATACAGTGTAGCTCTTTATGGATGTAATATTAGCTTTCTGCATTTGTGTTCCAGACTTTTTAAGGCAAGGGGAAGAGCACACAAGTGCTAATTTAATTTTGTTGTGTTGTTGTTGTGTTTGTTTGTTAGATGATGATTTATAAAACTAAAAACAGTATGTTAGTTTTTCTGGCAATCTACAATGCTGTTGATGCCTTGCTCTTATGTGACAATGGTGACTCAAGTTGGGTCATAAAGCACTGATAATAAACTAAGTGAGAAGATAAAAAGTCTAGGTGGTACCCAAGCTACCGACTCCTAGCTTGTCAAGATCATCTCATCTAATGAAATTTATAATGATATATGTACACCACTATGCTTGATATTGCACTTTTGCTTGTCTTCTTCCCTTCATCATCCTCTTCCACGTATTTTAGGGTAGCGTCCCCATTGTTATCTTAGTGAACGTTTCCTAACATATTATTTTGCTTGAATCCTTACTTCCAAATCTAGTTCTCTGAAACCCAAATGCTGAAAAAAATAAAATAAAATGTGGACAGTTGTAATCATCGTGAATTTGTAAGTAGACTTTTTTGAGTATCTACTTTGCTTTGGCATTGTCAAGGTATATGATGACATGAAGTTTATGTTATCTGTAATTGAATTTTCTCAAGTTGATATTAAGTATCTCTCACTTGTTTATATTTAACTGATACAGATAGTAGGGTCAAATGTATACTACTGAACATGATTTGTTCCCCAAAGAGTTCTCCAGGCTTTCAAAATCAGCCCTAGTCTTTCATGGATGCTTCAAGTGAAAGTATAAGCTAAAATCTTACATATTTGAAGCAGTAAAAACTGAGAGAAGTTTCTTCTGTGTTTTGTGTCTGGCACAGACACAATGATGTCTACATATTTCCCCTTAATCTGCTTTCAGTGAAGATACAGAATAGCTGGTCACCATCCTTCTTATTTGGATAAAAAGTAGAAGAATGGATTATTATGACAAGCACATCTTTCCCTCCAATCTAGTGGGTGATAACTCCACTTTAAGCAAGGAGCCATACAGGGGAAACTTTCCAAATTATCATCCATGTCATCTATGAAAAATAGAGCTCTTCAATATCTGGTACAATTTTTAACCATGGAACTCAGTTTTCCGGTTAACAGAAAAGCTATTTTACACTATTTTTGATGTGATGAAATAATTAGACATAGTTCCATACATACCTGGTAGTTATGCCATGCAAGGAGAAGTTGTTAAAATAAACCAAATGCCTCTGAAAAGAACAAGGAAATACTCCCAGCAGAGCTGGGAGCTGACTCAAGTGCTGTGCCTGGACTTTGTTTTTACTGTAAAGCCTCATCCTATCTTGATAGAACAAACCTAATCTTTATTTTTTCCCATGGGAATTCAGCAGACCTGTATGACTTGTTTACTGCTTATTTCTGTAATGAACATAATTCACCTTCACTCTGTTTCCAGGTATACATGTCTTTGATCAAATCATCAGGCTAAATGGCAGAAGTCTCTAGACTGAAACAGAGACTTTAAAGTTTGTAAAACTTTAATCCTCACATAGATCATTTGTTTATCGTTTTGTCCACAGCATCAAGATTTCAGAGGGTTTGGTTGATGCCACAAATGTAAATCCTATAAAGAAACAATGCCCCTCCTGGTTGGCAGCATTTAGGAGAAAATGCTGTGGAAGAACAGTATTGACAATTTGGTTTATTGCCTCTCCTGTCTTTAAAGCAGGTCAAAGCCTTATCTTCAACTAGGTTGTTTATTTTTATCAGTGGACACTCAGATTTTTCAACAAAATAAACAACCTATCTAGTAGATCATTCCTCTTAAAAGAAATTCTAATTTTTGTTCATCTAAATAAATTGAAAAGTAAAAATTATATATCTAATATTTCCAATATCCTGGCAACAAAATACATATTTATGGTTTTGATCTTGAATGTTCCTTGACTCTTATATGTTGAAGGCTGGTCCTCAGCTGATTATGCAATTAGAGGTGGTTGGAATTTTGGAAGGTAGAGTCTGCTGGAAGGAGCATAGGTCACTGGGGTCATGCCCTCAAGAGGACATCAGGAACTTCTCCTTTTACTCACAATCCTTTCTTCCTTGATGCTATGAAGAGAACTGTTTCCTTCATTGTATTCATTTTTGTGGTCCACTGTGAACACAAGCCCAAAAGAAATGGTACTAAGCAACCATGGACTGAAATACCTAATGAATGAAAATGAGCTTTTCCTATTTTAAATGCTTATTTTGGGTGTTTTGTCACTGCAAGAAAAATCTGACTAACATGAATTTCCAATATCTTAAAATTAAACTCTACTAGTAATTACATTTTTATTTAACCACAGGTTAACTAAAATAATGACTTGTCTTCATAATTTTAGGCTTCTTTCAGTGGGCTTTCTAATGTTGGCTAAACATAGAAGACATTATTAGTCTAAGTGCATCTAAAAACAAACAATGTATGCCTAATAAATTATGATTTTAATAATTGAGAATCCAAGTTTAGAGAACATTGGCCAGTATTAATTTAGATTTTGTGTTTTGATGACTAATCTTTTAGAAAGTAGTATGATAAATAACTAGAATATTTATTCAGTTAAAGAAAAGTTGTTTAATTCAATCTGGGAAGAATTTACTCAACTATATAACTGTCCCTCAGTATCCATGGAGGATTGGCTCCAGGATCTGCCTAAAGCTTTTCTGATGTTCAAGTCCCTCCTATAAAATGATATATAACCCAAGCATATTCCCTTATGTCTAAATATCTTTGGAATACTTATATAATACAACTTAAGTTTTCATTAAATAGCTATTATGAAGCATTGTTTGGGGAATAATGACAAGAAAATATCTGTATATAATCAAATTCTTAAATCTGCATATAAGCATGTTACACATTAATGGAATATCTATGAAAGTTGGCAAAATATGGTTTAGCAGCCTACGGTTACCTAGCCATTCTCAGTACCCTAAAGGACTCAGGGCCATCATAAGAGATTTGTATAGACATTCAGCTTCTTCTTTACCTTAACTGTATTGTCACTTTGGATTCTAGCAAAGGTACATATTTCAAGCCATGGAGATGCTTCTCATGACAACAAAACTGTTTCTCAAGTTTAGAAGATTCAATATGGACTATAAGATTCCCTTTTTGTTGTTAATTTCCTGCTTAGGGGACCAGTTTGAACACTGTCAGCACTAGGGGTATCCTCATTTCTTCTTACTTTTAATTAAAACTATTTTTCTGCAAATTTTTGTTTTAGTTTTTGTCCATTATTGGCAATTTCTAATATCCAGTGTCAAGTTAGATGTCAAATAGAAAGAAAATTGAGGTGTTTCTAGTTTATACCACCAGCATTGCTTTGAAAATAGGTGTTCAATAAGCAGTATATACATTTTAAGCTCCTGTTTACTCAGAGAAATACTTTCTTCTATACTCTCAGAAGTGTTACGCAGGGCCAGCCAAATAGATCAGTGGACTAAAGCACTTGCTTAGGCAGATGCAGCAGCTAGAGTTGCTTCTCCTGCTTGCCATACCAGACCCGTCCCTGGGGCACACTAAGATGGCAATTGAGACTGGGTGTGGTGCTGTGTACCTGCAATCCCGGTGTTTGAGAGGCTGAACACACGTAGATCACTATCAGTCCAATCCATGTAGTGAGACCTTGTAGATCCTGTACTATAAAAAAATAGAAGAAGGAGGAGAAGGAGAAGGAGAAGGAGAAGGAGAAGGAGAAGAAGTGTTGGGTAAAATTAAACCATGGATGAAAAGTGCTAGGTTTGATTTTGGTTCATCTCAACAATTTGATAACTTGTGACAATCAAATGGCCTTTCTTTTTCCTCATTTCCCCAAAGTTTAAAGTTACCAGTCTCATCTCCATCTTCACCAGAATTATTTAAAAAAATCAAAGAAATAAAGTAGAATATGTCTCTTTCTACTATTGATATCATATGTGACACATTCCTCAAGTTATTTTATTTGATTAATTACATTGAATATTGACTAATTCTCATTAAGCTTAACATTTTAGTAACTCATAGACATTATATACAGTGCCAAGAAATTTTAGCTTTGATTTTTGTATCTATTATACAGAACAGTTTCTTCTTAGATTTAATTAATGTTTGTTTTTGTCCTATGCAACATTTAATTTTGTCTTTATAGCATAATAGCCATTCCTTTCAAGGTAATTTTCTAATCAACAAAGTAAGAAGCTCATGGGGAATAATTATGAATGAAAAGAAATTTTGAAAACAATATCTTCTAGATGGATCTCAAAGTTATTCAATTTGACACTGCCAAACTCAACCTTTTCCTTCCATCTTTATCAACTTGACACCCAAATACATTTCCTGAAACAATACTAAATCTCCTAAGGGCAGAGATAGCCCCATGGTAGCAATCACAGGTGTCTCTCAGATACCCACTTGATGTTTTTTTCATGGACATATAGAAAGTATGAGTTGTGGAGTCAGGAAGGCTTAAATGTGGATTTCAAAAGAAAGTCTGGAAGGCCAGCCAGGGAACCTTTGAGAGTGAAGTATATGAAGTATATAAAGTTGTGCAAATTAATGTAAATATAAAATATAGACTCCAGAAAATGGGAGATTCCAGGAACGTGTAATGTTCACCAATGAAAATTGCAGGCACTGAGTGGAGGTGGCTGAGAGAGACCTGTGGTTGCTGCCATAAGGACATAAGGTGGGGGCTGTCTATGCCCTTTGGAACTGGCATCCCACCACTGTGTAATCCTGATACTAGAAATGGAGCTTCTAGGCTTAATCTTGGTCCAGAGTTTTTTCAGTCTTCCTTTGGCCTGATTCTTTTCTATCCCTCATCCCTTTTAGGAATGAGTATGCTTATTTTGTATCACTGTATCTTGGGATTATATAATTTGCTTTTGAGTTTGCAAAAGTTCACAACTAAGTTTCCTTTGAACTACAGAGGAGACTGGAGTTTTAGAAATGGTGGAACTGGGCCGGTGAGATAGCTCAGCAGAGTAAGCACCTGCTTTGGCTAGAACTGGGACCCAGACCCTACCTACTGCAGTTTCAAATGTACAAGTGTGTCAACATTTTATTTAAGAGGAGAGAATCGCCATGCTCTGCTTCAGAAGGACTGCCCTGAAAATTGGAAATTGGTTTCCTCGGATTTGTTTCACTGGGCTCAGCAATCCAAGCACATGGAGACTGCTATAGTCTTAGACCAAGTGTAGAAGACATATTTTCTACTATTATGCTCACACATAACAGCAGATGCCCACAACTTAGATGATGAAGTTTAATTTATTTCATGATTCCAGGGGACTCAAGAAATAGGTGGCAGGCATCATCATAGAAGGGCATACAGAGTACAGTTGCATCAGTCAGTCATACTGGGAAGCACAACAGGGAACACTGACAGAGAAGGAGGGGCAAAGGACCAGAGACACCAAGGTCACATCTTTACTACTCACCAAGAAGTGTGCATACTACACTTGCGCACTACAAAGTCAATCATGAACCTGGTACTAATGCCTAGCAACACCAAGACTGGTAATAAGCAAGAATCTTATATATATGGACTATAAGTTAATAGTTACACTATTAACTAATCCTAGTTACACTTTTTGAAAAGCCTAAGAATATCACTTCTTGCTAGTTAACATTACTTATTTCTGAAAAAAAGTGAACTAAAAGGCAAACGATAATAAGGGCAAATGTGGTTGTGTTCATTGATTACAGATTTTGAAGGAATCAGTGAGAAGATTGACTATATTAATGTAACCTGTGACATAGCATAAATGTAGGATAAGCAAAATGGCATAATCTAACCACCCTTTAGAGATGGCTATATATCTGCCTAATTTCTTTGTTGTTCAATTTTCTAATCTGTAAATTAAAACACAATAACAGTGACTAATAGAACTACTATAAAATTCAATAGATTTATCTAGTGTCTTACAGTGGATCAAATTACAGATAAATGTTTTTAACATTGCTGTTTCAAAATAAAGTTTTCTAAAACTATGAGTGATAGCACATAGTTGTAATCTTAGAACATTTGGAGGCTGAGGCAGGATAACTGCAAACTGAACCCCTGCCTGAGCTACTTAGCGTAGCCCTGTGCCAAAACAAAGAGACTGGGGCTGGAAATCCATGTAAAGACCCTGGATTCAATCCTTAGTACTTCCAACAGCAAGAACAAAAAATAAATACGAAGTGCTACGTGTTAATTTACACTAATCAGATTTAAATTTAAATAAAGGTATTCCTCAGTGTTCAGGCATGAGCACCTACAGTAATCATGGCTCTGCCCTCCTGTTCTACCCTTATCTTCATTATATTTCCTTCCCCGCATGCCCATTCTCTTCACTGTGCATCACTACCTTCAGTCTTCTCTTCAGCTTCAACATGGATTTGCACTGAAGGTCAGTGCTAGGATAGGGCTAGCTGCTTGCTCATCCTCCCAACCATTTTCAGAACTGTGATCTCACAGGGACCTGACCAACGACAGCATTTCCTTGAACTCAGTGCCTTTGGCTTTTCTTACTAGCTTTTTAAAAACTTCTGTCTGCAATTTTTGTGTTTTCTAGAATTCCATTTGTTTAAAAGGACCAGTTGTTTGTGTGGTTAGTACTTGAGTTTTTGTTATATGATTAGAAGTTTCGACATTTTAAATCAGGGAATGCTAATAATGCTAGAGTGCTTAAGTGAGTATCACAAATATCAACTGAAGATGTAAAGCAGAGAGAAAGAGCGAGACAGAGAGACAGAGACAGAGAGAATAAAAGTATTGTAAGAAAATAGTTAATAAAGACTGCGTGTGGTGGCACACACCTGTAATCCCAGCACTTGGCAGGCTGTAAATAGGAGAATCACTATGAGTCCCATCTAGTAGTGAGACCCTGAACACCCAGTAGACCCTTTCCTAAAATACAAATAAAAAACATAAAAGAAAATAGTTAATAAGAAACAATGCAAATATGAAATAAATCATTATTATTATCTGAGAAATAATAATTTTCATATCTATATAGAAATTCCATAGTAATAACCTCTCTCTAATTGGAAACAGTTGAATAAGTGTATAACATACATCTGCACTAGTTCATATGGCTATTCCAAATAGAATTCCAATGGGGCAATGTGGGCCTAAAAAGCATGAGACAATTGTAACATGGAAAATACAGGAGAAAAAAAAAGACTGGGCATGGTGGCACACGCCTGTAATTTCCAAGCCTTGGAGGCTGAAAACAGAAGGATCACTGAGTCAGATCTGCATGAGAGACCCTATAACCTATATAGGCCCTGTCCTAATTATATAAATAATTAATAGGAAGCCCTCAAAAAGAATATTGAAGTAGCTATGTCAACTCAAAAAAATTAATAATAAATTTGCATGCCATATTAGGTTTTTTTCCTCTTCTAATCTGCAAACTGGATAAAACATAACTCTTTTTCTCTCTTTTTCACAATTATAGTTTTTTTTAATTGTAGGAAAGGATCTACAAGGGTGTTCAGGGTCTCACTACTAGATCAGACTCATTTACAGCCTCATTTACAGTGATCCGCCTGTTTACAGCCTCCCAAGAGGTGAGATTACAGGCATGTACCACCATACCCAGTCTCAATTGACTTCTCAGCATGCCCTGGGGGTGCAGCCAGTATGGCAGGACTGGGGATCAAACCCCTGTCCCTGTGCCTTCTTGCAGGTGCTTTAATCTGCTGAGCTATTTGGCCAGCTCTTGCACAATTATAGTTAATGCATAATTATATTTCAGAGATGACCTGCACCTTTTATCTGCAAGTAAATAAAAAGATCTCATTGGACTCCCTTGATTATTTAATCTGATATCATTTGTCATTCTGTATGGTTACCACTCTGATTGTACAAAGTGGATCTGGTGGGTTGATTCTTTATGAAATACTCCTATAAGGCTGTCTGAGTCAATTTTCTTTACAAATAAAAGTAAGACAAGCGAGTTGCATATTTAGCAGATGTGAAAAGTTTTCTAAGGAGTTCATTTAAGAAGAAAAGAAGAGAAAAAAAGGAGGAAGATTAATGTGTGCTATTTGTGAATCAAACTTTGGAAAAAGTTCTAAAAACCTGAGAATTGTCCTTTGCAAAGCCCCGTATGCTTGGCATTGTTAGAACCTAAAAATCCATATATTATAAGTGAATCCTGGGCCAGAGAAATAGCTCAGTACAGTAATCATGTGCCTGGGAAGTGCAAGGTCCTCAGTTCAATCCCTGGTACTACAAAAAAGTGAATCCTTTTACTTGAAGCTTTTATTTTCTTGTAAAGCATAACTTTCCAGATTAGAAGCTCTTATACTGCTTTAAACATGTGTAGTGTGAAATAAGGGAATACAATTTATTTTGGCAAGAAAAAGAAAGGTTTCCCAGAATAGGAATGGGCTCACAAGTGAAAAAAGGTTGGACATGTAAATATTAAATATATTTATCACTGCTTCATTTTTTCTTAGCAATTTTACCCATGGCCTAAAAAGTCTACTCAATCTACAGCAAACTGAGCTGAGATCTAAATTGCTACATTTTTTTCATTAATAAACATGTACTGAGTTGTTGCTAAGTGAAGGTTATTGCTTGAGACTCTGTCAATATCAAACATGTAAAAAAGCATGTTAAGTGACAGATTTTTGCAAATTAATTACACATATTCAAAGAAGATATAGGTACTGAAGAAATATGCTTTCAGTGAGTGGTTAGGGAATTTTTAAGATGTGCCAAATAATGATTTGAGCGCTAGAAGTACTGAAGTAAGTTGAAGGAATTTTCCCTTTTTTCAGGAGTTTATTGTCTTTTGAGAGTGAGAAAAATGCACAAAAATAAATATAGAATTGTAGAAAGTATTGGCAAAGGAAGCAAAGCATGGGATTTGCTCTCAGGGAATAACTCAATGAGAATGTACATTTCAGATGTGCACAGAAGGGTGCAACCATACAAAAATTTGGATACAGAGCATTTCAGCTAGAATTGCAATACTCAGACTGAGAAAGGAGTCTGGCATTTTGAAATGAGAGCACTTGATGCTTTCACCCTTCACCAGAGCACAGTAAGAGAATGTGCATGTTAGGACTCCAAAGAAAGTAGTACCCAGATAAGGATAGGAAGCATGGGTTGAGGTGCAGCGTTGAATTTCTAATGTACAAAGAAACCACCATAGTAGCAGAAAAGTAACAAAATATTGTTCACATTTTCACTTAATTACATGTGAGCTGTGTGTCAGGATAGCACGTACTTTGGGGCACTGTTTAACAAAGGCATGTTTTTGATTTATGGTTTTATATGATTTTTATTAGTACATGTATGTAGTACATAATGATTACTTTTATCATGGTACCTGTACATAACATATACTAATTCTTCTTTTTCCTCTTGCCTTCTACCCACCCATCCATCTATTGCTGTTCCTCCCAACTCCTAGTTCCCCTCCAATTTGCAAATGCTCAATTTCCATGCTTTTCTTCAATTTGTCCCGTCCCTTCTCTCCTCCCTCATCCCTCTATCTCTAGTTAACTTTCCCAAATGAAAAATATATCTCTATTTCTCATATAGCAGAAACCATATGATGTTTAATCTTCTGTGTCTGATTTATTTCATTTAATATTATTGTCATAAGGTGCACCAAATTTTCTACAAATGATTTAATCATTTTCTACAAATGATTTTCTACAAATGATTTAATCATTCCTTAAGGCATAGTAGCATTAATACCACATCTTCTTTATCCATTCACCTATTAATGAGCACATAGATGGTTTACAAGATTCAGCTATTATAAACTGTGTTGCTGTAAATGTATATATGCATATAGTACTAAAGACCAGGGCAAGTTTCACTTGTGCTTCATAGAGTGCATCTTAGCAACAATGAAAACACAGATAACTCAAAAATACTTCCCTTCAATCCATCTGGGATCTGAAATTATTAGAAAATGGCCAAAGTGAATTTCTCATAGGATCATTTGCATACTATCTGCAGAAATTCTCCATTCCTGTCGCAAGTTTAACATAGGTTATGGAGATTCCAACAGTCCTGACAAGAACTGTATGCCTAGCAAAAGTCTTTTTAAGAAATTAAGACAAACTGATAACATTTTCAACAGAGAAAAGCTGAAAAATAGTATTACTAATGAGTCTGTGTTATAGGAAAGGAAGTTCTTGAGAGTATAACATAAATGGAAATTTGGATCTATATCAGATGGGCACCAGAAATCTGAAAAATATAGACTAGTATATAATAATTGTTTTCTTCTTAAATAAGCAAATGTAACATTTCCAGTTTACTAATACAAAGTAACTAAGATATATTATAGGGTTTAAACCACAGAATTGAAAGGCTCAATAACAAAAAAGAATAAAAAGGAAAATGAATTTAAAATTTATATTGAAATTCATACACACTGCAATGCTGTACTATTTGAAGATTGAGTTTTTATAAATGATTTATATTATACATTTTTTAATAGAGAGGTAGAAAGATAGGTAGATACTGTCAGGGAGAGAGACAGACACACAGACAAAGAGAAAGAGGGAATCTTCCAAAACTACACATTTCAAGAAAAGAATAACTATATAAATATTGTAATATTTGTCTCAGTTATTCTTCTCTTGTTGCTGGTACAAAATACCAGACAGCCAAAATGAAGGAAGGAAAGTTTTACTTAGTTCACAGTCTTTGGATGGTTCAGTCCATACCCAGCTGGCTTCACACCAGAGTGTGTCACATGGCACAGAACATCTATTCATGGTGGCTGCAATGAGCAGAGAGTAATGGTATTGGCAGCAGCACAGGCAGCTAGCTAGTCAATCTCTCCTTCTTACATTATAATGCATAATACCTGCCAAGGGCAGGTGCAGTACCCACACTCACAAGAATCAATCACAAAGTCCAGAAGCTGCCTGATGACTGCATGAGGCTTTGAGGCCATACCTATACACAAATCATAGCATTCTATCCTTGGACTCCCAAAAACTCATGTACATCCTTTTTATGCAAACGACATTTTAGTCCATATCTAAGACTTTCCAAGGTCCCAAAAATGTCAACATTGCTGAAAAGTCCAAGTCCAAAGTTTCCTCCAAGATCTAAGGCGAACTCAGCTCTGAGTCCCCATAAAATTGAAAAGTTAAATACTTCCAACATTCAGTGGAACAAACATTACCATTCCAAAAGGAACACACAGCAAGATGCATACCAAGCACTGGAACAAAAGCAAGTCCAAAATCCAGAAGGGTAAACTTTAAGTCCTGTAGTTCCATATAGAACATATGAATCAATCTGTGGCAAATTTTGAGCTCCAAATGACTCTTCCCCCATGGCACTTCTGGTGGACAGAGCTCCCATGGCTTCTCTCAGGCTGGTTTTGCTCTCTCCTTGCAGATTCCGTTAGATGATCTTTATTCCTGGCTTTTCAAATCTCCTGGGATTTCCACTAAATAGGTTTCTCACTCACAGCTTTGCATACTGCCATCCCAGGGGCACAGTGCCTGGCATCCCAGGCCTTCTTCTGAAATGTAGGTGGAAGCTTTCTTAACCTTAGAACTCCAGCATTCTGCAAGTACCTAAAACTAACTCCACATGAATAATGGCAAAGTCTTCTGCCAGCTAGAGCAGTAGTCAGGTATTCTTTTCTCTTGGCTATAGAGGTCGAGTGCCTGGATTACTGAGCACTCTGAATCTGATTAGAAGGAACAAATTGTCTATGCCTGAGCCATCCTGGAACCTGGTGTGGACACTATATCCATTCTGGAACATGGGTCTCTGTGGCCTTCCCCTCAAGGCAAAATCCCTCACCCTTGCAATTCTTTTCTTTTCTTTTCTTTTCTTTTCTTTTCTTTCTTTTCTTCTCTTCTCTTCTCTTCCTCTCTCTCTCTCTCTCTCTCTCTCTCTCTCTCTCTCTCTCTCTCTC